>OMKZ01054795.1:40224-57512 GCA_900302535.1 Neoniphon sammara | reverse complement strand
TAGGTGGAATTACATCATTTTAAGAGTTTTCCTGTGGCAGTAGCAAAGTGGAATGTGTTTTAAAGTTTTTGGTTTCTAAGTTTTTCTTTGTCAGCACACTGCAAAAACACAGTGTCCATCTTAACCAGTCATTTAGTTTAGTAGTGAGTCATAAAACCTTATTTTTTGCTAGACAAGTAAAAAAATCTGCCAAAGGCATGAGATAATTTCAGTGTACATCTACTTATTCTAGAATTTTTGGTGTTACTTTGGTACAAGTCACAAGATCTGTCTTATTTCTAAAGACACTCCTAAAATCCATGTGAGAAGTAAAAGTGCACTGGAAACAAGTGGCAGATTTTTGTTTACTTGTTTAAAGAAAAGCGACATATTTCGGCTTACATGACAGGTAAGATGGACGTTGTTTTTAGTGCAAGATCTTGCTTCACTCATGTTTGTGATTTGTCACTATATAGGGTAGGAAATTGCATCAGATTCACTTAATGCTTCTCACGCCAAAAGTGAAATATGAGAAAGCATATCAAGGGAGAATAGTGTGAAAAAAGTTTCAGAGCTGCGCTAATGTTGTGATAAGTAACACACTCCTTAGGGTGAAGTAATCCAAACTAAGGCCTTAAGGAATTTAACTCATTCCAGATCGGGGGACACTTGAACTGTAAGTAAGGGAGTGGCTTTGCTGTCAGCCGCTGTTTAGACAGAGCTGTGTGGTTACGACAAAGGTAGATTACAAGGTTGGGGTCAAAAAATGTTTAAGTTTCTAAATCTTTACACAGACAACCCTTTGAACTCCCCAGGAAGCACAAAAAGGCGTTTTATCAGTTTCAAAGAACGTGGACTTTCATCTTTCTTGTTTGGCCATCTGGTGAACTAATTAGCTGTTTCCTTTCCGCTGAATGATTTTGGGGTGGGCATGGCAGCGCTCCGAGGTTAAGGGGTGGCACTGCCCAGTCGCTAGATTACAGATTTGGTTTGTTACCACGGCTTCTGGAACATGGAGCTGCGGGCATCACATGTGTTGGCACAGGGCGCGGGCACTTCAGATGTGGTCAGGACCATGTGGAAGCTTTCTAGTGTTTAGCCTGCCCAGCCCAGTTTAGGGCTCCCATGGGGAGGGAGAACAAACATTACAGCAGTCAAACATCGAAAACCTACATTCAAGCAAACAAACAGAGGGTTGTTTTGTGTGTGTACATGCTGGAGAGTGTGTGGGTGCAAATGTTGTGTGCTTTTGAATGTGCGGGCGTGTTTGGCATTACATGTTTGGGTGACCCGAACAAAATGTTGAAAACACAGTCAAGGAAAATGTTGAGGCATGTTCTAATTACTTATCACAAGTGAATTGCTGAGTCATCGATGACATGAAGTCTACAGCAGCCAAGGGAAAGCTCTGCAGGAGACATCTTGCATTTTTGCGTTTGGTTAGTTTGGATTCACACTGTTCAATTACAGGCAAACCAGTGCTTGTAAACACATGTCACATGACTCACAAATAGCATGTACATGGAATAGTTCTGGTAACCTGGCGAGATGACACTTTATCAAAACTCTGTCCAATAAGCTTAAGCGTTGGATAAGGATCGTGCTCTATGTCATAATTTCCCTTCTCTGGCATTCATACCAGTTAACTACACATGAAGAAATATTTCTATATGAGCATCAGGGTTTGGGATTATTTCCTGTAGGTTTTCTTCTCCATACAGAGTAGAAAGTCTGGATAAAGGTCCCCAATTTTTGTAGTAAAGGGGTGAAGCTAACAAGACCCACTCACCGTCCCCACATTGGTCTCTTGAGTTGTCTGTCTGAATTTGAACAGGAAAGCAACAACATGTTAATGGTCTCTATTATTTCTACAAGTGTCATCAATAGCATGATTGAATATTGCCTACAAGACCTCCACATTTTACCAACCACTCGTTTTCACCTTCACTCTTTCCCTGGGGAAATATATTCTCCAGGGTAGTGGAAATGGAAAAACCAAAAAATTCAAAGTCCAAGGAAATAGGGGAGCTTTGTCAAGGCTACAAACTAAAGGAGGAAACACTCCACAAAGTTCCTGTAAACAGCTCCAGATATGCCTGGTGTGACTGTTCCCCAGAGCTTTCCTTTAGATGAACTTCAGTGCCCCTGTCAACCCCATCTTAGATCACCATTTACCCTTTCTATTTACTCGGCTTAAGTTGGGAGAATGCCTTTCCTTGATGGCTTTTTAAGAAAGCCAGCCTGACTGACGCATTGACTGAAAGACAAACAGAGGGTCCAACACTCAGGACAACACTCTTGGGGTTTAACAGATTGGCATCTCTATTTAAATGTTGAAGACAGGGGTGATGTTGAACCCAATACTCAAGTCAAAAGTCAAAGAGCTGTCAAAAATGGCATCAACAGTTCCCACGCTTCCCCTGCCAGACCCCGCAAGTCCCCGACAAAACTCCTTTCCTGTTCTCCCTTGTCGCCAGTGCCCAGCCTTGACCCAACCAGCCAGCCGTGCCTTCAATCAGAAAGTCAGTGCCTGGGCCAGAGAGCCAGACTTTCCCCCTCTGTGCAGCCAAGCTGCTCGCTCCTTTGTGGGAGATGTTAATTGGTCGTTTTGGGCTGAGCTCCACGGATGGTCTCCATTTCACATGTGACACTGGCAGCCTTTGAGGGCCTATGGAGCAGTGTGGGTAATTATTCTTAATGAGGCGGAGATACGCGCATGGGTCCTTTCATGGAACCTTTCATTGGCTTAGATCAGCCTTTACATATACGGACCGACATCTGACATCAAGACCCCAACTGTATGTCACAGTAACCTGCTGGCTTCAAAGTGAGGTATTTCTTCATTAACTAGAGCCATTGTGACCCAGTGTGACCCCTGTCTTTTATGTTTTGATGTCTGAATGTAGGAGGTCACATCTGTCAAAGAAAGAGTAAATGAAAAATAAGCAAACTTGAATATATAAGGGTTAGTACTCTGTATGTGTGTGTTTCTCTCAAGAGTTAAGCGATCATGAATATACAGTATCAGCGCAATTGCTAATGAAAGAGCGGTGCACGCATGTGTGTTTGTGTGTGTGTATACTAGTGTGTGTGTATGGACTGGATCTCCTATAACCTCATATTAAACTGAACAGGCCTCATGTATTTTAAGGCCCTACTTTCTTTCATACGCTTCATGGTCAGCTATGGCAGGCAACTGAGCAGTGGTGCATCGTGGGCCGACTTCTGTCCCAAAACCTCTGGGGCGACACACACTGAGCCCTGTACTGATGTCAGCGACTTACTCCCGGAAAAATAGAAAATCTTTTTTGATAATTGAGCAAGGTTATAATTCAGAGCTGCTTCTGTCTATTTGAGGTCCGTTAAGTACAGAGTGCGTCGAGTCTCGGCAAACAGCAGACAAAACGGGACTTGTCCTTCAGCGTCTGAAATAACAACCGATGTCCTTGTTGCAGTCATGCTCAGATGATTTAATCCCGTCAACTGAAATACAAACTAACACTATTCGTGTGGACTCATGTGTATGTGCATGTCATGCTTTTTTAACTGACACAATGACATGCCTCCATTTGACGGTTTGTAGACAGTAAGCAAACATATTTTCAGATGTTCCGCCAAAGAGGAAACGACATGTTTTTGCTTGCTTCCTTCCCCTCATTTTCTCCTTCTTAGCCTGGGTCATTATCCGTCACGAATCATTAAAAGTAAATCTGATCTCAGTATTTTGGGAACTGCCTGCTTTTTTGTTTAAAAGAATCCAAATCTAATGAGATTTGAAAGTGTGCCTGTGGTCAGCGCCGATGGTTTGTCTGACGTCAGGACCACTGAATTTTCTTCCAGTGCTCCTTACTGTATGCTTTTCTACTTCTCTCTAGTGCCGTGCCTCGTGTGATCAAACACACTTTTACAACCCCTGAAACCCTTTCAGCATAACCAGATACACAGAAAGTCTTGCTTGCTTAAAAGGGCTATAAATTGTGGAGGCAGGGCCTAGCATCCGTGGACGTCATCCAAGACAGAGACATTTGCAGCGCAGCTTCACTTTTGTCCCACCCGTCGGCCGTAGCACAGTAGCTGGCATGTTGACGCTGAGGCTGAATCAAACCGCTGCTGTTTCATGAAAGCAGAGATGATGAGAATGCCCACCACACCATGCCTCACTTGTAGAGAATAGTAGCAAATACTCCAGCCATTTCAGTTATGGAGTCTGCGCTTTTACAAGGAGCTTTGAAGACAAAACTCCTCCATTTAAAAGCAGAGCTACAGCCAAAGTGTGTGCCTCACAGTGAGGCTCTCACAGCCAGTCAGACGCCTTCCCTCTGATCTCTCCGATGTCGCGCATCGCCTGTCCTCAAACAGACCACTGTCTTCTTCAGAAGTGGAATGAACAGGTTCACAGGTCAGAGCGTTGAAGGTTACAACCCTGACACCAAACACGTGTGTGTTTATCGATATTCCCATCTGGAGGCTGATGGTGAGCGAAGTAAAAGTCACAGCAAAGGTCATGCGTTACGGTGAAGCAGGTAATCAGCCTGGGCCCTGGTGTTTGTGCGTGTATTAGTGTGTATGTGTGTTGCTGGGGATGTGTGTGGATGTGCGTGGATGGCTATATACGTCACACCAGAGTGTGAGCTGACATCGGCCTCTGTGAACATAGATTGGCCCCTCTTAGAGCAAACACCCCGGTGTTTGACACTCTGCCACTCTCATCTCTCAGGAATGTTTGAATAGAAAGGATGGATGAGTATTTTCCCCAATTTTCCAGTCTTTCAAAGTTCAAACAGAGTTTTCAGAGCATAGCCTTACCCAGTGCTGGTAAATGTCACCAGAGTAGAAAGACTGACCAGGGTAAGACTTCTGTAGACAGCTGCCTTTCATAGCAGGACTGATCCAGAAATGTCATACTGACAGAAAATACTTGTTACAGTCATCTCTGAGACTTTCTTTTTAAAAATGTTGAAGCCTCGAAGCCCAGCGGCCTTCCCCTCCTTCTGTGTTCTCCTCATAAATGTGCAAAAAAAAATCGATACAGCTGAGAATTGCAACATTATTGTACTGAGTCTGTACCCCTTTATATCGACACTTTTATGTACTTTATTGTCATATGATGACATCTACATTTTAGTGCACTATGTGAAGGAAAAGTATTGTGCTAATTCTGTTTTAATAAATTGGAATGGGAATTGTCAATTTAATTGTTCTGAGCCAGTTTTCACCCAGATATCATGTAATATGCTGTATGGTTTATCAATCTACCCTCTATTGGTACATTTTCAGTCAATTCTGTAGAATATTGCACTGTATTTTGATACAAATCGTATTGTGACCCCATGTATCGTGATACATGGGGTCACAATACAAACACAGGGCTGCTAATACTCAGCCCTGTGTTTGTTATGACGGTGGAGGTTCATGGTGATTTGTGTGTGTGTTTGCAGGGCATGGCCTTTTCCCTTGAGGAGCGTCTCCAGCTCGGGATCCATGGCCTGCTGCCTCCCTGCTTCATCAGCCAGGACGTCCAGTTGCTCCGGGTGCTCAAGAACTACGACATGAAGAGAGACGACCTGGACAGGTGAGACCAACACACACACACACACACACACACATACAGCAATCACAATGTAGTACCTCGTTCTTCTATCAGCCTCTTATTGCTCAGATCAGCAGTGCTCACAGAGTTGAATTTGGAGAACTCTGCTAATTCCCTGGAGGACTCCCCTGCCTCTGTGCAGGCCGAGACATCTTACATCTGGAAGCCTTCAGAAGACAAGAGGGAGATTACTGATCAGCCCTCCGAGATCCACATTCATCTCCTAACACCATATTGTTTACTGAACAAATCTCTACTCTGTTTCTCTTCTCTTTTTCCCCCGTCTGCTTCTCCATTCCGTCCTTGTTCCCCTTCATCTGCCTCACGGAAGATTTTTATAACCTCCACAGGGACCACATGAAAACTTCAATTTAATTTTGCATGCCTCATTAGATGCAAAGGAATTGTAGTTGCTTGCATTATGTAATACCTGCGCCACATGCTAACATTTGATTCTGGCCTCTTTGATCAACAACAACTTCATAGATACCACATGCCTGTATAAGGGCTTGAACTGAAGTCCTCGCAGGGTTTACTGTTTTGAATTATAGGTTGAGTGCGAGATATTATCAGTCTGTGAAATTGCCTCTCTCTCATCTTTCAGTCAACCATCCCATCAGCTGCCACTCATAATGTCAAGAATGAGTGAGTTGAGTTGATTTCTTGGTGAGACCAGATTTGAGGTCAACAGGAACTATGCTGTTGCTCAATAGCCGCATAATTTTCCATCTTAACATCACAGCATCAACATCTAAAAACAGTCATTATGAGCTTGTCACTGCCATTCCCACGCCCTATCAATGTCCCTGACAATCTGTCTCCGGGCCTTGAGTGCCTTCAAGCTACAGGCTTTGGTCCAGTGGATTAGGCACTGCTATTTGCCTGCCATTGCTCAAGTCTGCTATGTTTACTTACCGTCTGTTCCCTAAGTCTTCTGAATCCTTCTTTGGTATTTATCGTTAGACTATGTCACTGTTTTTTAATGACCATAGCTCAAAACTCTCACTACATGCCATTCTATTTCAATCTCACAGCTATGTAGACTCTCACTTTTCACTTTCACAAGCACTGATCATGCCTTTGAATGATTTTGGACATGATGGCAAACATAACAGCACTGCCTCCAAGTCCATTCAGTCCATTTTATGATCTGAAATGATGGAGCGACTGAAGTACCTACAGTGACTGTGTTGTCAACAGAGGAAATGAATGTTCGAAATCTCTGCCAACTAAAATATTACAGTATTTAAAATGGTACAACTAAAGGGAAACTTCATATCCATCGTGGCTGAGAGAAAACAGTGCCAGCAGTGCTGTGATAAGCTCATAATGAGCCTGAAAGAGCAGGGCAGCTTGATCACTCAGGCAAATAGATTGAGATGGAGATGGATTACATAGTAGCTGCCCCGGTATATAAGAAAGACTGGACTCAGTAAGTCAGCATAGACCCTGCTTCACAAACCTCTCCGTACTTTAAAAGTTCACACTCTGCTGGGTAGCATTCATGCCTTGTAAGGCTGTCAACAAAAGAAGCAAACTGCTTCTCCTGTGTAAAATAAAGCCACCGAAAGTGTTGCAGCTAGAATATGTTCTGTTTCAGTAGGGGGGTTTAATTACAGTTTTCTTGGATGAGTCAGAGTAATTACTTCAAAATGATGAGTGAAGTCAGGGAAATGTTGCAACAAACTGATTTGGATGGAAAGGGAGCAGAGTTAAGAGAAGAAGTATGCTGTTCTCGATTTAAGCCATTTGCTAACAGTCCCAGCTTGTCATGAAATATCTCTCTCTCTCTCTTCTCTCCACTAATGGGCGAATCAAGGATTACATGATATGTTCCTTGCCTCTTTTTCTCCCCATTCTTTGTCCGTTTGTCTGTCCCGTTCAATAGGAGGCTTGCATAGTGAAGATATCTGGAGCTATAGTAGACAAAAATATGACTAGACCTTAAAGACATCTTCGAAAGAAATCCTATGATTTGTCAGGGAAGGGCAAATATCATCGTGTCTTCTTATTGGAACTGAAATTCGCCTGCTTTCTTGTTCAGTGCCATTGGTTCCCCAAATAAGTTTCTTATTACTAATTTGTAATAATTTTCTCCTCCTCATCCCAAGAAAAGACATCATAGTAGACAGTAAACCTTATTTCAAGAACTTACAGCTCTATATGTGTACCACGAGGCACACAGAGACCTCTGATGTGATATATTGCATGTGGCAGAAACTGATTTGGCACTCCAGTATTAAAATAGTTATTTTCAAGAGTAACTGTCACCACCGTGTATTGTGCAGCTGCTGTGGCCTAACCTATAGGAGAAAGGGCGTGCATGCTTTTCATCCCCTCAACAAGAGGCACCTTGTGCTCTTGGCTTTATGGAAAGTTCTCTGATTAGGAATAGAGCCCTTTCTGGCGTGCTCTGCTTAATTTGGGTCAGATGCGAACCTTCAGTTCCTGGTCAATGTACGATGGGAACAAAGAGCTTGTGTAGGCCATCCGAGGGGCAGATTTGCGTTCTGTGTATTTTGCTAAGCATTTGGATTATAAGCAAAGGTATCTGTACAAGTAATAATTGTACAATACAGAACTGAAATGAAAGGATACGAGGTAGCGTGCTCGTTCCTTCTCTTTGCTTTTCTTTCGCTGTCTACATCTTTTTCATACCCTCATCTCTGTACCTAGTTTCCCTCTCAGGGCTGTAACACTGGTCATCTGCAATGCCTGTGTTTCCTTAATATCCTAATATCAGATCACACCATGACAGCGTGTTCACTCATGCAATATGTTGGATGATTGACACCACATTCTCCATTGTTATTAAGTGTTGATTTTTCAGTGATTTGGATTCGATAAGCCTTGATTGGAGTTTTATGTCCACTGAGAGAGCTGATATGACTCAGAGGCTCCTGTTTACAACTTTTGAAAGTGTTAAATGTAATGGGTTTGATGGGTTTGGACTTAAAAAAAAGTAGTAGTGCAGATTTAACCTTCTTACAGTTAAATAATATGTATAATTTTGCTGTGCAGGCTCTCCGCTGTGCCTTTGTCATACATTCCTTTTCCCTCTCCTCTTTGACACTCTTTCCCTCCAGGCGCTCCCTCCAATCTGTCTGCTACATCTCTCCCACACACACACTTTTTGACATCTGAGTTGCATAAATTCCTCTCCAGCGCAGCAGGTATGAGACGTCAAAATGTTAAAGATTAACACATGGCGTTTTCCTCCCACCTCCTCCCCATCGTTCCCAGATACGTCTTTCTGATGGGGCTCCAGGACCGCAATGAGAAGCTGTTCTACAGGGTGCTAACGTCAGACATCGATAGGTTTATGCCCATCGTTTACACCCCCACTGTGGGCCTGGCCTGCCAGCAATATGGCCTGACGTTTAGGAGACCGAGGTGAGACACACACACACACACGCACACACATATTTAGATCAGATTAGATCAATGAGGCATTTTTTGTCTCATTGATCTAATTGTAGCTACATTTTAGTCTTTTTCACAGGTAGCGTTAATAAACTATGAAATAGTACAAGTGGATAGCACATTGGCAAATAAATACTCTATATGCAGTGCTAAGATTCGTTTTAACTTCATTCCTACTGGCCTGTTGCCACTTTCCTGCTCTTTCCCAAACCAGTCTATCCTCCACACTGATATTGTTTCCTTTTTGACCATATTGGTTGTTTTCTACTTGCTGATGCAGTGGGTTGTGTTTTGCTGGCATTTTCCTGTATGTCTGGTTGTATAGTGCAACATTTTCTACTGCTTTAGGGTGGATTCTCAGTTGTTTTCTGATCAAAAATCCGTTTTTCTTGCCCGAATACATTGGAAAGAATGCCCACTGATTACCCACAAGGCCCAGAGGAGACAGTAGTCTCATTTGCGTGTGAATAGTTGACAACTCAACAAAAAAAAATGTGAATTTGTCAAAATGCAAAAAAGTTCATAATTCTTAATTGATGATTTCCCCAAGCCCCAGTTAATTTCTGACACTGCAGCCTGCACCCACCCAGACAAACACGCCCAAAAGTGAACTGTCAGATGCATTGCAATGAAACATAATGTCCAAGGACTCCTCAAGCATCTGTACATCATGTTGGACTTGGTGTCTCGTTCTGCAAAACCTGAACCTGAATCGGAGGGTGTGGTAGCTCTTTCAGCTGGAGTTTGGTCAAAGCCTGGCTCAGCTCAAGGCAAGCCGCTGTAAGCTGTTAAATTCAGTGTAGGGTTCACCTTGAGTGGGTCTGGCATGGCTTCTAGCAGACAGAGCTTCAGTGGTTTCCTCTCCTCCTCTACTGCACACACTCTCTTCTACTCTCTCTCTCTCTCTCTCTCTCTCTCTCTCTCTCACACACACACACACTCACATATCTGGTAGTATCTGTTTTCCCTCAGATAGATTCAGTAGGTCCAAGACTCTCGCTATCTGAAAACAGAGCTTCCTAAGCAGTTACTAATAGATACTGAGTTGATTTAGCACTTATTTTCAGTACTGCACTCAGGGCCACGTTATATTTTACTTGGCCTTGCCTGCCCAAATTTAACCTTATTCAAGTGATTACATGTGCTGGGTTTGTTTTTAGTTTAATGAAAATGATAGGAGAAAGACCACCCTCATCAGGTGTCTTTCACAGGCTCACCCGCTCTTAAGATCCCTTACTAGATAAGGCTAGTCACTCTCTGATTCTCTCAAATCCTTGAAGGATCCCAAAGGGAACATGAAATATATCAAGCATTTGACAGATGGTGATGTGCATCAGCTGGTAGTCAAGTTAAATGTCAACTAACAAGCACCAGATTTTCAGAATTTGATATTTTGGCGTGGTAGAAATGCAGATAGAAAACAGTTGTGGAAAGTGTTTTGAAATGACATCAGACCTGGACCTAAAGATATTTAGGTCTTGATTTCATAGAACAGTGCCGGCAGCAGCTATGAATGACTATGGACATCATCACAAGTTTCATTTTGGCACTGTATTTGCAGAGGTTTTCAGTGTTGGCGCAAACACTTACTTCTGTGGGTGGAGCGTCAATGCAGCAGAGGGGTAGGAAGCAAAAAGATTTTAAATGGCTACATCTGTATTACCACCATGGATGCTTTTGATTAGTTATGAATCCCCAGTTCCCATAATTATGTCCAAGCAGCTTTATTACAAATGCTTACCTTGGGTGCATTTAAAATAATAAGAAACTGCAGTTCTCATAATTCTGTGTTACCCAATAGCTCCCTGTTTCCCTATCCCTGCAGAACTATGTGGAAAATATTCCTAGCATTCCTCTGACACTGAGCTGGCTGGAGGAGTCATTTTATACACTCCCTCAGTCTCAGAGTGCGTTGGGCCAGGACCTGCTGCCAGCGCCCCTGGGTTGGGAGTTGGGGCAGTTGGAAATGTGCATCGGGGGTCTGTTAGCAGAATACACTGGAGACAAAGCTGACTGCTTCTGACAGATTCCAGTTTTCACATCCAGGTTGTTTTCATCTGCTAACCAAGCCTGGGAAAAGGAAAGTGAGACAGAAAAGCCTGATAACCTTAATTCAGCCCGTGTTGCTTGTATATAGCTCAGGCTCTCTCTTAGTGCTCTTGCGTGATTGATTGAACTTAAAGGCCCATCCCATCTTCCTGTATCTCTGCTGGATGTGTCTGTAATGTTAAGACTTGCTCTGTTTCTGCACAAGTCTTACACAGAGTCTCAGGCCTTTTTACTCACCAGCAGCTTCTAGAAAGGCTGGTAATCAATTCCTGATGCCCCTTTGCATGTGTACGTGCAGCCAGACCACATAGCAACTAAACAGACAGAGATTAGGTCTCTAATCGCAAGTCTCAGGTATAAAGACTGCTGTGTGGAAGAGGTAGCGTCTCCCTGTCTTGCCTTACTCTACCAGCTCAAATCTGCCTCTTGCAGACTAAACACTCCGACACCCTGCTTGGTAACTGGGGCCAAAGGTCGAGCGCCATTAAGTGTCAAAACAGGGCTGATTCACTGATCTCTAGATGGGGCAGATGCAGGAAGTAGAGTTGTAGAAAGGAATACATTCATATCATTAGAAGATTAGTGGACATGCGGTAACTTTTTATTGGTTCTTCAGCTCATGAGTGGACACAGTGAATCTTTAGTGTTTGGCTGAGAAAGTCAGTCTGTCTTAGTTGTACAAAGTTTGTCTCTGTTCTCACCATAAATGTGACTTCTGTACCTCGTTTGATACCTGAAAGTGCTCAGCTGTGATAAATGATAATGTTTTGTAGCTGTAAAACGATCCCTAGTATTGCCTAAAAGTAATTAAGCTTACTGACCACTCACTGCGGTGCTAGAGAGGGTCTCAGAAAAACGTCTACCGGGCCCTTGAAAGTAAGAGTACGCTTGTTGAGGGGCTCTTGAGGTAAGTGACAGGAACCAATCCATCTAGCTGATGGAGACAGATGATCATTGGTAGCCCATTAGTGTATCCCTGGATTGGAGTCAAGGGTCACTGACTCCATGCTGTGGTTACACTCTGTCAGGAGCTGGAAAATAAGACACATGCATTCTTAAACTCTCTGGAGAAGCCTGAGGGTAAAGACTGGATCTGTTTTTAATGCCATCTGAGGCATGGGTCTTAGCACCAGTATGACTCAAGATCAGCTTTACCCACTATGTGAAATTGCATTGAAGTGAGGACCCTCTAAACTGAACTGGCAGAAGATGTAAAATGAGCATGAAATTTGAAGATTGAGTCTGCATGGTTTTATTCCACATTTTTTGTCAGTTGAATCTAGCTCAGTCCTTACCTCAATCAACCCTCAATTTTGCATCGTGCACCTTTAAAGAGCAATAAGTAAGATTTTTACTGGTCTGTAGCACAAAATGACTTTATATGTCTGGGGTTGATATGGTTGGTGATCAGTGCCAATGACTCAGTGATTGCTTGGCCAGGTGCTGTGACACTAGGAGGTAAGGCCTATCAGTATTCCTGCTGGGTACCAACAGAGGTCGATGCTATCATAGATTACTTAATTACCCTTTAAAATCAACATTTTGACTGTTTTTATTGAACAATCACTCAGATCTTTGCAATCATCTGCTTGTTTCTTTGAAACCCTTACCTGTGTTTGAGCTTTTTGAGCGAAGTGCTTGTCACCTCATTATCAACTCAATGCTGCGAGTACTGTAGCGCTGCCTGAATAGAGCCACAGTTAACAGTCAAGAGGGGCTGGTCTTTAAATAAACCAGCGGGTGAGATGCAGGAGGTTATAAAGGCGTACAGTAATGAAAGGCATCATTTGAAGCTTCCTCGGCCACCTCTGAAGTGGCACATGTGCTTGATTATGGAGTGTTCCAGCCTCGCAGATAAGAGGCTTTCGAATTGTGATCTCTCACCATTCAGGCCCACACACAGCGTTAGAGAAGTGTGTGAGAAAAAAAAGTTTAATTTGGATCAATGAACAACCAGGGCATGTAGTAAATTCCCTCGGCTTCTGCATCATTAATCAACAGCACACAAGATCAGTGAACTGTGACAATCCGAACCAGATATAAGAAACAGCCACTTACCCCAGATCACTTGAGACAAGATGAACTTGTCTGATGATGAGTGATTGCATGACTTTAGCTGATGTATTTTGTTTACTGCATTCTTAGCCCTTTGGTAGACCATGAGAGGAGTTCATAGAGAATGCATTTATTGAAACGGAGACGGAACATGGACAGAGATGGAGGGGTGGGAAAGAGAGAAATTGTTTGGAATTACATTGACCTCATGAGGGACGTGGCAAAACATTTGGGACTAATTCCATCCCGAACTTTGAGGACCTTGTAAAACAATCTAGAGCTTATGTCCGAGGCCTAAGTTTTAGAGCCAGCGAAAGCAAAGAAACTGTAAAGCACAGTAGAGTTTAACAATTTTTTTTCCATCACTATCCCTTAGTATAATAAATGAACATGTATCAGGTAATGCCCAAGTTAAAACCAGAGCAGTGTCACAGTTTACTCTGGAAACAAAGTAATCCAACTAAATATCCGTATTGAATAGCTGTCCACAAAATTTAAGTCTACACATTGATTACCTGGCTGAATTGTCTGTGAACTATGGCACCGGAGACAAATACTAATTCAATTTTCCATGACTTTCCGTGTATTTTCCATGACTTTCTGTGTTTTCTTTAGCCTGCCTGGGTGGTTGGGTTTGGTCACATTGGGAGGAAATCCAGTTTGTTCCAGTGTCGCTAAGAGACAACCATGAAATCATTGCAAACTTACATTATTTATTTAGTTTTTGATCTTCAGGCTAACTGTCAGCTTAGACCCTTTATTAGAGTAGTTCCTAAAATCTCCAAAATTCAGGTTAAATAGAGTTTAGATTGAGCTCTTTGTTGACAGACTCTGTGAGAGCTGGATGGCAAGAGGAAGTCAAAATTGGTTGTGCTGGATGTGCAAACTCCTGGAGGGTTTGGCTGCTGTCTTTTCTCTCTCCTCCCCTCAGAGCTCTTTGCTTTCAGCAGGACTCCAATGGTCTGAGTCCAGTCTGGGTCGATGAACACAGAACAACAGTGGTTGTGAGTTCCAGGCTTTGTCCTCTACAGGTCTGAGCAAGTCCAAGTTTGAGCTGTTGGGAATTGGTTTCACAGAAGTTAATATGAAGAGTATAAACCATAACAGGCAAGACACAAAAAACAACAACAGACAAGTCAGCTGCCAATGCAAAGTGTCAGATTTTCTGGCATCTTCATCATCATCATTGCCATCAGCGTCCTCTGGTGACGTGTCTATATTGTTTCCCTTTCTGGCAGGTGTGTGATTATCTTTGTAACTATAAGAGGAATACTGCAGCTATTGAAAAATGCAATGTATGATACAATACTGTACATCACCACAGCTAAACAAAACTATAGAACACAGTTCTATTTGGCAGCCATCCTCATATCATCTCCACAGGTCAAACTTTGGAGTGCATTGGTAATATTTCATCAGCCCACACTGGAAATTACGACTTGATGACGATCCCATAGAGCTTATCTGATATTTAAATCTGACTGAGTCTGTTTTTGCAGTTTTCTGTCAAACTCTGAGACATCTAAACACCCCACAGCAGAAAATGTATTCGTCATGTGTCACACACTGGCTCCACAGATAGATCCTTTCAGATGTCTTTTACGTGAACTTACAGGTGCACTGGAACAGGAGGGATAAGTTATGGAAACAGTCTGATGATGTTGATACCCAAGAGAAACATACAGTGCAAGCATATGTTATATACAAGTTCTGCCAAAACTTCCTCTACATTAATACCTAGAGCTGGCATAGACATAGTTTTCCTTTTCCTACCTTGAGGAACTGTGGTGTAACTGTAAAACTTGGCTGCTGAGTTAAATACGATGCTTTATGGAATAGCCCTGTTGGCTACTTCCACTACTACATACTTTATATACATGTTTTAATGATGTTATGTATTTTCTACACAATTGCGGCTTCAGAAACCTAATAAATCAAGCGAGGGACTACAAATTGTAATGACTCTATATCATTTCTTTATTACACCTGTCATGGCTGAAGTGTGTGCGTGTCGCTTGGGTGCCAGAGCAGTTGTTAGAGGTGATTTTTTTAAAAAGGGGGTTTGTGTAGGAGGGTTGCCAGTGTTGTACTACCCAGTAGAGTCGTTTCAAGCCGCTGACCTGCCCTGGCCTCGTTCCTGTGTGACTTGTAAAGGCCAACTGGGTGTGTGTGATTTCATACACCGCTGCGTGCATGCATTGTATATGTATAGGCAGTGACTGGAGTGAACTCACACAAAGACAAAGATATAGACACAGAAAAAGAAAAAAATATAGATATAGATATAGATATTGATAGAAACAGACATTTATAGAAATAGACAGGAACATAAATAGAAAGATGTAGACAGATATTGACATAGAGGATGACATAGACGTATGCACATGCTTTTACACACACACACACACACACACACACACACACCACCGCCACTACCACCATGCATGGAAAAGTGCCTCACTAGTTTGTTGAATCCAGCTTTGTTTCCCCCCGGAATGAATGGAAACTCTAAAACCAAATTTCCCCAGTCACTTTCCAACCTTATTGGCACACATTCATCAACAATCTCTGGCTTTCTCTTTTGCCTTCGAGTCGAGTGTAAACCTGACATCATGCATTTGACAGACTATTGCAAATATCACTGTGCAAAATGCAACATCAAAGCTGTCATATTGAAAAGAATGCATTTTGAGTTTGTGCTACCTTCTGGTAGTCTGATGAGGGTCAGCAGGGTTTGCATTTGTTTGGATGGTGTGCATTAGTGGAGATGATGGACCTTGACAGTCTGTGGTCACTGAGTCCAACTGCCCATCAGATTTACTTTACTGCCTGTTTTTCCAGGTGTGGCACTTTAAGCCTCAGTTCCAGATGCAACTTTTTTTTTTTTTTTGTCTAACCAAGAATTACCAGGATGTTTTACACATGACGTCAACTAATAGGACATGTCATGTCCAATCATGTCATGGTAAATTAAAGGACGGTAAAACATGAATTTCAGTTGGAGATCATCAAAAGAGAAACAGGCACCAAACAAAGTATGCTTTTGCATCCGTTTTATATTATTTAATGTAATGTTTACTATGAAGTTTATAGTATCATGAAGTATCATTTATGTTAGCGTGAAAAAAGGTTTACATTGAGTGATTTGTAATTAGATTCACTATCAAGGGTTGAAGTAATTTTAGGAGATTCAGAATAAACAAAGTAAATCCTTTTAAGGCATCATAAATTAACATAGAGGTATCACAGTCCACAGACGGTTTACCAGACCAATGAAATCCATCCATCGCCATTCCTGTTGACCTGACCTCCTGTCAGCTCAGCTGTCCTGCTCAGCTGAAAGACTGATTAACCCTGGTCATGCTAATGTGAAACACTGGTGATAAGAGCTAAGTCAACAGATAACACAGCAATCACCATCCCTGGTGAGCACTTACATTATACACACATAGATAAGGCTATATTTCTGTGAATGACATGAGAACTCTGTTTGGGAATGTTGTGTGTGAAAGAGGATCATGTCTCTAAACCGCTCATCCTCTTATTTTTCAATTTAAAAATTACATAATTCCCTGCATTTGGTTGACTAATGTGCTAAGGAGGCCCTAAAAACTCATTTCTTTTTGTTTTGACAGCTCCATCAGCTCACAGCTCTGCTTTGACTATAAACACTAGTAGACTTGTCATACATTTGGAAAGAAAATTGAAACTAAAAACTTGAAGATATCCATCTGTACCCTCACACTCTCTGAACTGTGGAATAATATCACACATACACACGCACATATTTTGTATACACACACTAGTGTAGGCAGCATTATGACAGTGGTATCATGACTCTTAACACGTCACCACTAGATAGCATCATAGTGCTCACATTCAGGGCAAAACTATAAAATGTGACTTACTGTAGCATACCTCAGAGGAGCACTGATAATGAGTCATGACACTTTGTTTTTATCACCCTTTTGAGTAATTCTGTATTTCTGTATTCCTTGAAACCTGTCATGATCTGAGTAAAAATGCTGAAGTAATTCTCCCTCAAAGAAAAAGAAAATCAATTCAGTACCACTCAAACAAAACACCTGATCACCTTACAGCTTCCAGAACTCTTGCTGAAATTTTCAGCAGTGACCAGCATGAGCTGTACTTTCTACACTCCACCTCTCTCTCCCTCCCCCTCCCTGCCCTT
>OMKZ01054795.1:0-18398 GCA_900302535.1 Neoniphon sammara | reverse complement strand
CACACACAGACACGCTGAAATAAGACTCGATGATGTCATCCCGGATAATATGCTGTTTGTGTGTGTGTGTGTGTGTGTGTGTGTGTGTGTGTGTGTGTGTGTGTGTGTGTGTGTATGTGTATGAGTTATGTCCAAAGTGAGGTGTCCTTTATCTCAGACAGGTGCAGGCTGTCCTCTCTCTCTGGCCCTGTTTCTACTGATCCCTTACAATTCATTTTTAAGTAACTCCCGACACCAGAAGTTAGATGCAACTTAAATTTCAAAATCAAGTCCAGCACCACACAACGGTCAGATGCAGCTTTTCATTTTCCTGAGGCCTAACTGTCATCTGTTTGGAAACAGTTACAATTGGGCAGTGAAAATAGGGCTTCTGTGTCCCTAGCAAGCCCTAACTGTAAAGCCATACACGAGGACTAATCCCCTCTGAAAGGGAAGGGGCTGTACAACACAAAGGACAGCTTAGCCAATCAACAGTAGATAATCTCAGACAAAAAGACAACTCATGTCAACAGTTCAGCATAGTGTCAACGAGGTCAACCCACTTGAAACTCGCTCATGACTACTCACGACTCTCTGAGTTACTCACAATGTGCCTCTTTCTTTCACAGCTTCACAGTGGACTGAATAATGAATCTAATGTTGCGTTTATTCCGATAGATGAGTTGAGATCAGATGGACCAGCTTTTCACCACACCGTCGTACAGTAATACAACAGAGGGCACATTTGAAATGATGTCCACCATCGTCCATGGCTGTTCCTTGTATCGTTTTATTAAATCTGGACATAAAGGAATACTCCAATGTTTTGGGCAAAATACCCTTTTTCCAACTTACCCAGACTGAGACAAGATGTTCAATGCATTTTCACCTCTACATCCACTGCTTCAGTTCCGATGGGTAGCATTTCGTGTTAGCTTAGCATAAAGACTTGAAGTGTGCAGGAGTCATTAGCCTAGCTCTGTCAGTGTGAAAAAATAAACCTTACAGCAACTCTGAAGCTGTATTATTTACACAATGTGTCATGTGTGTTACACAGTAATGAAATACACATCTTGGAAATTAAAAAACAAACAAACAACAAAAACAGGAACTATAACCGCTGAAGATTGGTGTTGAGCAGTTTTATTTTCCACCATCTATAGTTCCTACTGTCTAACTTCTCCTGAAATGACTCTCATTTAAAAAAAAAAATCCAAGATGTGTATTTCAAAAAAACATTGGAAAAGGGGTATTTTGCCCAAAATGTTGGAGTATTCCTTTAAATCGCTTCCTGATATCAGTTCAAAAGAGTTTACAAAGCGGCTTTAATGTGATTTTTTGCTCTGCTATGGTACCATTACTGTGAAAATTTTGTGCTCATTTGGGATGATGCTGAACTTGGCCACCACCTGCACGTTGTGGTCCATGTAATGCATGTTGGAAGATGATATGTCAGCTGGGACGTAGTTTCAAATAAACAAAATATGGCTTTATAAACATTATGAGCTGGCCCTGGGCATGGCAAGTCCTTCTTAACCATGCAGTGGAAAGGTGGCCATTGCCTCCTCCAAGCCCCGCTCATCTTAGTGGCACCCTGTAATTAACTCCAGAATCCCAGAGAAGTAAAGGTTGCCTGTCCCAATGAGGCATGACAACGCTCCGGATCACTTCCCCACCCACTGGGATCAAAATATCCTGGATTCATAGAGCCCAGAGCAGAGCAGATAGAGGTTATGGGTCTGTGTCCAAGTATTTTTTTAACCTCGCAGCGCTTGGTGGATGATTGGGCTGGAAGTACTGGTTGTGGCTCCTGTAGTTTCTACTGACTAGACTACTGAAACCTGGTTTTTAGATGCACACTGAGAGGCAAGGTTGAGCAGGAAAACCCTGCTAGTGGGGTAATAATAATAATCATCCATCATCATAATAATGATCTTCATAGGGCATGCACAAAATAATTGAAACCATAATTAAAACAAAATTCATGCCTAAAGCAGGCTGAAACGATGACATACACACTCACACACACAACTTGACCCCCAGTTCCATCCAAACCACACATTTTTAGAGCGTGGGTGAACCAAAATTAAACTTCTATTTTTTTTTCTTTAGCCTGTCAAGATATTAGCCATGTTGACTTTAACATATTTGGCTGTCTCTGCTGAATAGTGTATGAAATGAGCTTTCCAATGCTAACTGGCATAAAGAGAGATTGGCAGTAAGACCAGAGATTTAAAAATCTGCAAATACACAGATGGCCTGTGTGAATCAATACAAAATGATGTCTCTGTTATACGGTATGATTTACAATATGCTATTATTCTCTACTGTAAAATTTGTGTTGCTGTGGTCACATTGGAGAGCGAACTTAGGAATTATTTTCATTATTACAGAAGCGCTAAAACAAGCAGTACTGTACACTTCCAGCCATGATGACGGCCTCTTTTTGTCCTTTCATTATGTATTACTAAAGCTTAAGTTGATTCCACTGTGCCCCCTATGCACTGAGCAGAAAAGCAAGCCTTGTCTGAAAACTGCTCAAAGCGTCCAACAATGCATTTTTTCCCATTGCAAAACAATGAGAAAATGAAGCCAGTGCTTTAAAGACGGGTCACACTGGACACACCACGGCCAATGGGTTTATGTGTGTTTGAGTTTGCTGGGGATAAGTAAAAGTCCAAGCTGGGAATTTAATGAGTAACTCTTGCACTTACATTTAGACAGCTATTTGGAGCGCTCAGGCCTTTTTGACTACTGTTACAGCAATAAACATAAACAGTGCCAATACAGCAAAAGGCATGTTAAAATCTGTGTCTTAAAACAGCACTATGCAAGATTTTATGTGAAAATACATCTGACTTATCAGCGCATGGAGCTGGAACAGGCAGGAGTGTCCCGTCCCTACTGTATGAGATGCCATAGATTTGCCATATTTTCCCAAATGACATTCTGGTGTTGTGTATAATCACTGGTGGCAAATCTTTTGCACCCACAGGAAGCAGTGAATCTAAATTTAAAAGTATGAGCAGTGAGTGAGCGCTTCATTCAGAGAAAGCTGGACTCACCAGCCATGGCTGAACCTCCTCACCTCCTCCGCCTCCAACAGCTGCTAAGAAGAGGAGTGTGCACTTTGCTGACATTGCATTACACGATTTCTGGATTTTGAGGTCAAAATTTACAGTTAGGATACCTCTTGCTGCCATGATGTGAAGTTTTGTAGTGCGGCTTTAAAATCAATGCGAGGCCGGTGGGTCGATTACAAAGACGGAGCCCTGTTATGTCAGGCAGGTGTACACTGTCAATGCCCTGATGAAGTATGTGTGGGAAGCTCAAAGGAAAGTCTGTAAGCAATCTATCACTGCCGTGTGGCATCCGCTCCCACCTAACTCTCCGCTCACTCGCTCACTCCGTCTCTCTCACCGACCTCTGCTCTTAATTCTCACTTCTCTGCTGCATCCCTCTCATCCTTCAAAAATACTGAAGTGCAGAGGTCAGAGCTCACTGGTGTTCCCCCTTCATCTCCTCCAGCACGTCACTGTGAATGAACAGATGAGAGTCTCCACCTTGAACTCCGCTGAGATGAGAGGGGTGCCAGTATGGGCTGTGCAAATAAACATCCCAGCTTTCCTTGTGTACTTCCTCCTTTGCATTCCATCTGTATCGGGTCCAGTGCAGATCCCCCTTTGATGGACTGTTTAGTTTGAAAAGCAGTGCCTTCGCCCCGTGTTTCCTATTTTGCAAATATTTGTTTACCTTCTTAAAAGTATTCATCTCCTTCCAAATCGACTTGATTTCTATCCATCTCTTAAAAACCAGTGACAGCTGGGTTTCTGGCATCCAGTGACCTGCCTCCTGTTCTCACTTCCCAGTACAGTTACTCAATCGCCACCAAACAGCTTTCTTAACAATCCAGGTTGGAACGCAACGAGTTGGATTAACTTGCCCCTCCCGAAATTTTTAAGGACAGAATGGCTGTAAACGAAGCCAGTTGTTTACTGCATGAACTCGAAGCAAACAACACAGATTAATATTGAGAAGAGGAACCCAAACCTCATTCCATCTTTCCCATCACTTTAACCCAGTCCACCAAGTCCAACCAGTGACAAGGGTTTTGGTGTATTTGAAGTGAGACTTGCTATACCTGTGGTGTTTCAGCAAGAGGGATTGAATGCACAATACATTTGAATGATGCCTAGAGGAAATGTCTATTAGGAAGGTATGAGCAGAGAACAACAAATTGTTAAAGATTGAGCCCAGCCAGGTAATTCAGTCATCCAGCACAATAATGACTTCTCTCCTCAATAGATTGAAGATGATTAATATTACAGTAAAAGTGACAAAAATGCAGCAGGGTTTTCTTCTCATGGAGATGTATTGGCTGATGGTGTGTGAACTGACAGGAGGTGTTTCCCACAACTCTGTGATCACACACATGGTTTACGTTACAGCATGGAAAGGTCAGGGGGTACAGAGCTACAGGTATGTATGTGTGTGTGCACTGATGTGCCCACACATATATCTGTCTCCATTTGCCATGATTTTTTGCATTCAAGGAACTTTCTGCTAGAGCACTTCAGAAATATTCGAAGAGAGGTACCTTGTTCTTAACACAGACACACAAACATAACCACACATGGTTGGCCCCTGATGTAATAGTCCAGTAGCACTTAATTTACTGCAGGTCATACAGTAAGCAGTAGTCAGTTCAGGCTAACTGTTGGCATAAAGAGGAAGGCAGGTGTGGCTGAGACTGGGGAGAGCAATGCAGGAGGCAGGATGACCCGGCTGATAGTGAAGCTGTTCTCTATGTGTCTTTCTCTTGAACTCATAAAATGAAACACAAAAAAGATTGAAAATGTAAAAAAGCAAAAGTTTTAAAAGTGATTTTTTTTTATGTAGAACAGAAAGTATTACTTTCCTTTTATCCCTTTTCTCTTTGTTTCTCCAGCATGCCTCAGCCTGTGTGAACATGCAAATAACAATGTACCCCTCTTCTTTACTCTCAACCTCTTTCTCTCCATTGTCTGTATAACAGCAATGCATTCAAGTCCAGACTCTAGCTGTTCAACCTGCTGTTCTTTATTCTTAATATAATTCCTATTAGCTGAATTCTTAGCAATTATTGGTCTGCCTACCACAAGTGACATCACAAGACATACAGAACAACATGATAAAACTGACTACATGAGATGTACAAGACATCTCATGTAGGGCTGCAACAGTGGAGAGCATCTCACTAATTGAGACTCCATAGATTCATTCTAATGTTCATTCTAATAAATTCTGAAGTCTGGTGTGGATGCTTCACTCAGGAAGTGACAAATCAAACCTTAAGAGTGAAAAACAAACTGTCTCCTAAAGAGCAGTGAATAAATGTTCTTTTTCCAGAGAGCTGGACTCTCTGACATCAATCTTTCTCCTCTCTCCTCCCTTTTGGTTTCACTTGAGCATCGCAGACCAGCTGGTTGGTAAACATGAGTGTACTGGATGCAGTTTACTGGCAATTGAAGTTCCACTTTTTCAAACGGTTACCTTTCTCTGCCATGTGGAGCTGCCAACATGTGAAGTTGCCTAGTGCAGCCTTAAACACAAACATATGAAGACTTAGATATTAAGCAGGGAGGATGCAATGCTTGTTAAATCGGTGTTTTCCATTCAGTTGGCTCGCCAGGTAGATGCTGCTTCACCTCTCTCTTGCACCTGTGCTTCATTCTGTCCTTTCTCACCTTTCGCTTTCCTCTCTTCCTCCATCTGTTTTGACAGGAGCTGCTGAAGGACCCCTTCTACATCGGGCTGAGGCACAAGAGAGTGCGAGGCAAGGCCTATGATGACCTGCTGGATGAGTTTATGAAGGCTGTGTCAGACAGGTATGACCACTGGCCCTCAAACACACCACTTCCCCACTTCCTCTATGATGTCTGTTATTGTAATTTTTGATATTAACAGCACATGGAGCTCTTAAAAGAAATATGTTAAGCAGTTTAACATAGTCAATACATGAGCACTGACACTGACACTGGCTGAGGACTCTGTCGTCAATATTTAGAGAAAAACCTCATAATTTATTTGTTGTCTTGCATTGCAGTCAGACTAATTGCTTAAGAGAACCATAAAACCCGAGATTTATGTGTCATATTAGCTGTTGCATATTTAGATTCTAAATGAATCCAAAAGTGAGTGATGTATTTTCATGCTCCAAGTATGCATTGCAGCACAGCCAAAGCCGTGCATCTAAAAAAGGCTTGTGGGATTTAGGGGTCTGGAATGTTTTTTAAGTCTCCAGTGATTCAGTTTTACCTTTTGTGAACTAAGTTTTGGTTGCTAAGCACTATCAGTCAAAACTCTTACTGGCATAAAATGTATTTCTTACATGGCAACATTAGCTTATTGAAAAGTGATCAGAAAGACAGAGCAACCATTGATATCATTGGCATAATTCTCTGTAGACAGATGGCTGTGGGAATATATAAGCAGCCAGCCAGCAGACCTTTGACCTCACATTAGCTGGACCACTTGCAGCATGTTGATTCTGAATTGCCTGTTGCAACCTTAATCATTCAGTACTCCACGGAAACCCTGCATAAGACATCTTTTCCATTTCCACTACATTAAACAAATCACTAGCACAGCGCAGCCTGCCATCGGAATGACGAAGAAGATGAACGTTTTTTATCATGGAAATGCGCAGTTCTGCATTCTTTCATCTTCTCTCAAGAAATTAAAAGACCTGAAATCACCATAATTGGCTGCCATACTTTGACCAGACACTTTTTCCCATGATGCAATGCAAATTTGAGCTTGTGCAGACTGCAAAAACCAGCAGTAAACGGGATAGGATATTTACATTTCATTACATCAGGATGTCTGATGTACCTTATCCAAGTCTCTCAGAGCCAGGATAAACGATAATCCGGGTTTTTGTAAACAAGGATATGCCACTTACAAGCACCAGCTCATGAGTGTAATACCTGAGCGTTATGGGCATATAAACATAACCATTTATAGGATAGAATGGAGGTATTGCCTCTGGTTTGCAGAGGGACCTTATTTTGTTGTTGTTGGGAAAATTTCTAGCCTCAGTGTATGCATAGACTCCCTGCCTAAATTCCCTAAGCACAGAGGTTGCAGAGCTGTGATGTAATCCTAACCCCTGTCTCCACTAGTTTCAGAAGTGGATGGAGATGGTGGGTTAGCTTTGGCTTGTTTTATATGGAGGCACAATAAGGGATATAACTGTTTAATGTTTCATATTTGTTTAGTTTGTATCTGCATCGATCTTTCCCCTCTTCTCTGGGTTTGAATCAGGTGATGCTTGTGCTGTGGACTCCCCCAATCTATGGCATCTCTGTATGCATTTAGTGTAGGCCTGTCTTTGATGATACTTGGGTAAATTTTGATGTATGTGCTCTTGTGCATGTGCTTCCATGCATGCCAATATGTATGTGTATCTCTCTGTCCCTATGTGCCATGGAGCCATGGCGGCCACAGACACATGGGCCTGGTTAAGGCCTGTCCTAACCCAGAGAGACCAGAGTCCAGAGGGAGAAGCCTGGGTCTGGGCCCCCTCCAGCTGGCAACAGGAAGCCATGACTCTCTAATAACCGGGTGGCTTCTCAACTACAGGGAACAGCGATGCTTTTTCCCCGAAGGAGCCGGATTGGCGGAAAATGAATAATTATGGGGTCCGAGATTGAATGAATGATTACAGCCCTACAGTTTTTAAGTAATATTCATGTTCGGTTTTCTAAGAAATGAGGGAAAAGGCAGGTAATTTGAAGCCATTCATCTCACAATGCTATAGATCAACTCATCGTTAATAACCAAAACTCTGGAAGCATTTTTCCTCCATCATTTTGAACGTCTTTGTTGAAGGAGAATGGGTAGTAATGCAGCCAAATATTTGGTTTCAAGCCAGGACCCCGTCCTTGGGTTGAGAGGTGTCTCATCACTCCCACAGTCACCCACAACACTTTTGTAAGGATAAGCCAAGGCTCAGCAATGCTTTTGAAGCCTTTTCAAAACTTTGGACAGTTTTTTTCCCCCAAGGTAACACTGGCATCACACTTAATCCATAAGACATTTTTGCTGCTGAAAACCGTGGAGAGCAAGAATTTCATGGCTCAGATGTATTGAACGGATGTGAGGGTCGAGTGATTTTGTAAAATAAGGTTTAGCTATGGTACAGCTCTGATTCAGTGATGAAATGTTCATTTTGTGATGACAGTAAATGGGAAAATAAATCAAATGACATTCCATCATAAGTTTATCCAGGGATGTTTTCTAAAACATGGCTGTCTTTTCCCACCTGCTTCATATTTATACATTGGCGCACATTCACATCTGGGAGCTGCCATGTACAACCTTTGCTCAAGGGCACTTTGACCTTTGACAGTGGTTGCTGCAGGGGTAAAAAAGGCTTCCTTATTCATCTTACCCACCCAGATTTCCCTAGCTGGTCTGGGATTCAAAATGGAGAAAATCCAGTGTGGTGAGTTTGTCAAAAGTCAGTTCAGTGACACTAAATAGTGCCAGTTTGACTGCATGCATTCTTTGTTTCGATAGGCGACTCCCTATATATTGTCACTATCCACATGGAAAAACAAAATGCTTCATACACAACACATACCTCAGAGTATATGTTTCAGAATGTGCCAAAAAATCGCCAAAATGTGTATTTGTATACTGTATGTAGATGTATGTAGATGTAGTCCAATGTTGATATTTAAGTTAGTATCAACTTTGTGTCAAGTTGACTCTAAGTTGATACAAAGTTGATAGTAAGTTAAATATTAACACATGATAGTCCAAGTGAAGTAATAGCATGTTTTGAGAAAAGATATACTTGTAATTATACAGAATCAACAGTGCTTAACAGGGAAATGTATGTTCAGGGTCCAAAATGTATATCAAATGAAAGTCAACTACATATACAAATGCATTATTTGACCAGTTGTCTCTAAACATATTCAGAATTGTATTTCTTGCAGTTTGGGCAGTGCAGTATTTTCATCCATCTGTCCATCTGTCATAGTTGTGCAGCTTTATTTGCCTCTCGGATCTTAGAGAACAAAGAATAGTCAGACAAATGGATGGATGGATGGATGGATGGAGTGATGGAAAGAAAGAAAAAGAATGCAGACTGTGTTTCCGTCTTTAATGACGGCCAGGGGATTTGAGAAATAATGTGTGCTGAGAGACGCTGGCTCTCTGGAGAAGGAGAGGGGGCTGGGGATTTATTAAGAGGGAGCAGGCCTCAGCCCCAAAGCCCCGTAGGGACAGCGGTAACAGGCAACCAGTGTGTGTACACAAACACGCACAGGTTCGACAGCTGTGTTTGGACAGAGCGCCCTTGTCCGTGACCTTCCTTGTGGAGGTCCTCGCTGGCTCCTATGAATGCACTCCAGCTTAAAGAATCACATCATGCCTTCTTCTTGGCTTCTATTTGCCCCCCTTGGGCGCTGGAAATAGATGTGTGGCTTCTACTCTACTTCCTCGTAGCCAGAGATCGAAGGGCCTGGTTCAGATTTCAGTCGAGTCTACGATGGAGCCGGATTAAGTTTCCTGAAGGAGCTGGCTCACTCATTAACTCTCTTATCCCTCGCATTGGCCCAGACATAACACCAAACGTCTGAGCGATCCGCCACATGGGAAGGCGGCTGTCATCTCACATCTCATGCTCTTTTTCACAGTATCAAACATTAATAGTATTGTCACAAGCATTTACACTCTGTACGGGGCGGGTTTGGCAGAACCAAGCAAGCAGCCATGCATGTCGTCTTTGAGAAAACAATGGGCCTAATTATTTTTCCTGGGTGTCACACTGTTTCCTCCTGTATTATTGAGGCGAGTCTTAAATCGCAGCAGAATAATGATGAAAAGAACAAAGGAGCTCTGCGTTGTGCTGGTTATGTCCCTCAGATGGTTTTAACAGTCCCACAGAAAAAAAGGTCAGATCGCTATCTCGTCTGCATGTCTGGTTGCTTTCTTTTTCCTGAAGTCTCCAGTGTCCGAATCAAAGATGATCGCAACAATAGGTTCCATATGATCAGTGGTCTAAAAGTCAAATGAGAGAGTAACTGACTGACTGAATGAGCACTTGTTTCACCTCTAGCGTGGATCATTTAAGCTGCACTAGGGTTTTTACGTCAAAGCACAACCATCTAAATCACTCACTGGGGTTGCAGTTGGGACGAGTCTGATGTGGCCACGGATGAGAATCTTGGCACACAGAAAGTAATAATTCAAAACTTAAGAGAAAATACTGTACAAAGTTTTCTCCTAAAAAGCAAGGAGCAAACAGTCAAAGGAAAGTTAGAAACCTGCTGTGAATTTTTTTTTTTTCACCAGTTCCAGCCCTACTGGCAGGCCTCAAGGAGTTATTGCCTCTGCTGCCACTTGGGGCCGCCAGTGTGCAAAATGTCTAGTGCAGTTTTAAATGTGCACTATGCGGTTTCATCTGACCACTAGATGGTTTCAAGAGCAGCAACAAGACTGTGCGTGAACCAGAGATGGTTCAGAAACGAGACCGCGCAACTCCCAGTCATTTCCTGTATTTGTGTCAAACACTGTCAAACACACTGGGTTAAACACTGCTGCAGGCCGTTCAGTCCAATGGAAGAGGACGTACCTGACTACTGATTATTACTGATTCTCATGTCCCATGGTCATTGAAGTAAATGTTAGATGCTTTTTTTTTATCACAAGCCACAGATCTGAAGATTTTGACACTAAATTTGTATTTTTTCAGACAAACAAATCAGGAGAAAAGTGAGTTTGTTCGAGACCTACTCCGTTTTAGCTATCCGCTATCTTTTTACACACCCTGCTACAGAGTTGTGGCTAGGCCAAAAAGTATTTTCATATAAACTCTTCACAAAGTCACTCCTCTTGCCCTCCAAACTGACTCAAATCACTCAAATCACGTAGTCCTAGGTTTAAATTAATTGATAAATGAACAGCGCTCAAACCTAAAAATTGAAAGATCTGCTTCCTGGCCCTTTCTAATCTTGTTTCCGATTTCTGTCACTTCTGTAGTTGTTCCAGTGTTTTGGTGCCTCAGCCTGGGAAAAGTGAGAGGCCATAGCAGAATTCAGTGTTTTTACTGTCTCTCTATTACATGCATTAGCAGGTGTAGGGAAGATTTTTTTCCCCTTCCTGTTCTCTCATCCGTGTAACAGATGGAGTGTTTTCCCAGCCAGGCACTCCTTCGTCTCAGAGCTCTCTGAACACACACTGCTGTTGACAAAGCATGAGACAGGGAGAAGGAAGAAGGTGATCTGATTGCCAAATCAAGACAGGACCAAGGGATAGTTTCTTACTTTTTCCATAACATCCACCATGTCCTCACCACCATAAATCAGAGCTCCCGTCACACTCATACCTGATTTACAGCTGGATGGACAAAATCCTCTCAGCACCATTTATTGTCCATCCATGTCTTGCTCTAAATGCTTCAATCTATTGTGTCTCTATGCTCTCTCTCTCCCTCCCTCCCTCTCTCTCTCCCTCTCTCTCTCTCTCTCACTTTTCAGAGAGTAATGAATTTCTCACAGCCTCAGGAATCAGAAATATCACTTGTGTGTTTTTCATCTGTGGGTTTGGGTCAGGTTACCGCCCTCAACACGTCTTTAGTTCAGATACAAAAGCAAACGCGGCCTCTTTGTTCAGGTTCTCTTCTTTTACAGCTGGCAGAGAGGTGCATTGTGGGATTGTAGAGTTCCATTCAGAAGGTCGCCAGGGAAAGACAACAGGCTTCAGACAGAATAGGGACTGTGAACACAAATGGCCTCGAGAGGAGCTTTATTCTAGATAATGCACGCACACACACACACACACACACACACACACACAAACACGCACACACACATTGTCAGAAACACTCCCCCTATCTTTATTGGCTAAAGCCAAGAACCAGAGCTTTCAGCGCTGGAAAGATGTTCCTTTTTTTTCTCCAGCTCCCGGACCACAACCACAAATCCTCACTCTCTGGTTTATAGTCAGTGGATGCCCGTAAATATGCATGTGTTCACAGCTCAGTCATTTTCAGATGCATGTCAAGAGTCTCTGGACTTTGCTGACTCTCATTTTTTTTTTAAATAGAGTTCAGCAAGCCCTCAGAGATTAAATACATGCTATCCCTGTACATTGTGCACGCTCACATTTCATCCCAGATTAGCAAAAATAAACAAGATGAATTCAGTATCTGACAGCTCATGCTGTGTCTCTCTCTCGTCAGCTTTCATATGAAAACTCAAGCTGTAAACCTTCCTCTCCTTACTGTATTAGGTCATTTGCAACACGTGAGCATGTCTCTCATCTGCCTCAGAGCCCTTCTTCCAAACCCACCTCTTTGGACGGCAGACATGGGCAACTTGGTTCTGCCTGAACTGATGTGACCTCTCCAGCAGCAAGGGGCAACAAACCACACAAGAGGGCGCTACGCCGGCGGCGGGGCAGGGCCACATCCATCCTCGCCCGTCGCCTGTCTCCTGTCTCCCAAAGCCCCGACACAATGAAAAGTTTATGACTCCCCTCTTGGCTTCATTATTTGTCCTTCTCACAGCGCTTTAGTGCTGCTCTCTGCTTGATAGAAAACACATTTCTCTCCTCAACGCTACTGCCGTGTTGGCTGAGAGTCAGGCAGTCAGGCAGTCCGTCTCTGTTAGGCATCACTGACTCTCAGTATGGCAGAGGACGGATAAATACTGAGACAGACGCTGATGGATGTCTCTGATCGGGACACTGAGTTTTTTACAGCCGGGCCCGGTTCTCCTCTCATCCTGCGCTTCTTATTGCCTCTCTTCCGCTCCTCAGCCTCTTCCTCCTGCCACTGAAGATTTAAGCAGTTTAGCAGCCACTGTAACAAGTGGGAAACAGCTTTAGCAATTTGTACAACAAGAGTATGAAGGCGGAATCTTTTCCATATGCTGTGCGAGGTGGGGCCTGATGGAAAGACTGAGAGGAGGACAGGGAAAGAGTGATAGACACTGAAGGAGAGTGAAAAAATAACAATATCACGTGCAAAGATTCCTCCTTCTCCTTATGGTTCATTTGACTGACAGTTCCGCAGGTGTTGGGGTTTTTTTGGGGCGGCTCGCTCTGTTTGCTCGGCCTGTCCTGAATTTCCTCCCTCACTAGGTCACTGAAACATGAGCTCTGGTGTTTTTATTACAAGTTTGAGTCGGCCTCGCCCTGTCCATTGTTTCTGTGTGACAGTGGACTTAATAAAAGTTGCACTGCTTAAATGACTCTGCTCTGAGCTTTACATCAACTGAGGAGCATCTTGCACAGTTATTTTGGCTGTTAGTGTGTTTATAGCACATCTATACACTTCATTGGTGTTGAATCAATCAATATTAGTTATTTCACTGCAAAACATCTTTTTAACAAATCATTCAGTCTCATATTCAGTGTTAAAATCTTGTTTTTCTCAAAGCTAGTAATTCTTTTACAATATATCAGTCTGTTTTTTCAGCATATCATTCTCTCTGCAGTGCTAATACAGGACAGATGCAGGAGAAATACATTAATGAGGAGGCCTGGCTATTACTGTGTATACTGCAAAATCTCCATCTTATGTAGTCTCGTATACAGTGTTAAAAAACATGTTTTTCTTAAAGCAAGTGAAAAATCTGCCAGTGGGGATGAGATAATCCCACTCGTTTCCAATGCAGTTTCACTTGTTTCAGGAATTTTTCTGGGAACGAGAATAAATATGTTGAAACAAGGCGGGATAAGGCAGATGAAAATGACATTTGATTCAAGAAAATTCTGGAAGCAAGTTGATTAGCATTGGAAACAATTAGGATTATCTCATCCCACTGTCATTTTATTTTCACTTAAGAAGTCACACTCTTTGCTGTATTTAGTCCCACAGTCAGCAGCAGTGACCGTGTCAGTAGATAGTAAAGTTGAGCTTAATCTATGTTTATTTTCGCTCTCTTTTCTAATTTGATAGAGATCCTTCAGTGAGCCTTGACCAAAGTCATCTCAACTGATCTTTATGCCTCTGGGTTTACCTGGCAACTCCACTCAAGCTCCACCCTTGACAAAATCTTGATTTACTTTCTACAATACGTAATCATTTAAAAAGGAAGCAAATGAACTCTCTTTTATAATAATAGCTGTCGGACTCAAACACTAACGGACTTAAAACCATAGAAGCCTGTCCACTGTTTTCTTTGACAAGCTGACACCTGTTGCCCCCTTTTACAACAGCACCTGATAATAGGTTTCAATGAGGGAGGTCGAACCCTCACAAACAAGTTGAACCACAAAACCCCTGCATTTGGCGGACCAGAATACAGGGCCCACCCAGAGTCCCAGTAAACCAGTGATGTTCTGTTTTACAAGAAGCTCACAGACCACCGATCAGTACAGCAACACAGGAGCCTGGGCCAGTAACGCCATACAAAAAACATCGTACAACAAATTAAGCACAGTGTTATGAGTCCATAAATTGGATTTAGCATTGACAGGGAGAAGGAGCCCCAGGTTCCCCAGCCTATCAACAGATGGAGCTTTTGTAGAAGTGCCAGATTTTACTGGATGCTTGCACAACTGCTGCACTTCTGCTCTGTCCCCAAGATGGATGGCTCAGTAAAACACAATCAGCTGGAGGTTTTCAGGAAGTTGAAAAAGAAAGAGCAGTATGATAGCAAGTAATTATCTGGGGATTTTACAGCAAAGTGCAAACAACATTGCACCTTGTCAGGACTTCATAGTACATACTTGGAAAACTGACCCAAAAAAAAAAAGTGGAAACAACTCTGTGTTCTTTGCATGGCAAAAAAACTGACAGTGAAACCACAAAATATATACAATTTCTCAACTCCACAGTGTATTCCCATGCATTATTAGCCATCATTGCACTTCTCTCTGTTCATTTATATTCTCCCCCTGTGCTCCTTATAGTGCAGTGGGAGAGTGCCCCCCTCAGGACTGAACCCTCAGTAGTTCTTGTTTTTATTTGGCTCTGGGAAGGTTTTGAAAGCAGAGAGGCCTGTGTGTGTATGTGTGTATGTGTTACTGCGTCTCTGCACGGGCATGTTTCCATGTGGGAGCACCACGCTGATTAAAGTGCCCCTCATGCGCTCTCATGTCCGCTCCAGTCTCTAATTTATTCTGTCATTAATTCTGGCTGATTGCTGTTAACAGGTATGGGATGGACTGTCTCATTCAGTTTGAGGACTTTGCCAACGTGAACGCTTTCCGCCTGCTGAGCAAATACCGCAACAAGTACTGCACATTCAACGACGACATTCAAGGTAAGCTGTTAAATACTCATGTACTGCAAAGATGCACATGCACACACACACACACACACACACACACATACACACCATTCTCTGTCTGTCCATCTACCCTTGTGCCAAACAAATCAATAATTCCATTTCTACTGATGTGTCCATCCTGTCATCCATTCCTCTGAACTTTGCTTTGCTTGTTAATGAGACTGTGAAATCTAAATAACATTGGCTTGAAATTGACTGTAGTGCACTGCTATGTAGTAATTATTTTGTGGTTGATGAACAGCTCACTCAAATGTCAAACTGTGATGTTTGTTATGTCTAACTTGTTTCCCTCCGTTAATATTTTAGGAGCTCATGAAAACAAACTTCAGTAACAACCTAATTGACTCCCAAATACCACCTGAGTGGTATTTGGGGAGGATACTAGCTTTGCTGCTTTTATGTTTTCCAAGTATTTTTTAAAAGGTTCTTTATAGATTAGACTTATTAATTGCATTGCATAGTTTTCAAATACGCTCATATCATGACCTGTCATCACCAAAAAGCAATCCAGGATGCAGTCCAGCTAAAACTCTAAACTAAGCAAAAACTGCTTTACTCAGCTAACTGAATTGCTCTTGCTAGTCCCTCTTACTGAGGGTCTGGAACTACTTTAATTAAAAGTTATTTCACACATTTGTTTTGTGTGATCAGATCAAAGTGAGTAGGTGGGACTAGTGAGAGCAGTTCAGGGGCTTGTGCTGTCAGCACCTGAGCAGGCAGCTGTTTCCCAGGGAACAATTTTCTGGTACACTCTGGAAGTGCCAAGTTTTATGCTCCAGCAGCATTAACCGGGGCTTGTTTGGGATAAAATGACCAGGATCAGACAAGCATAAGAGCGCCACCTACAGAAACTCAAACAAAAAAATCCAAGGAAAACTAAATAGTTTAATTAAGTAATTATTCTTCCAAGCAATTAAACAGATTAATTGGAAGTCCAAAAGTTACTCTCATCTTTGACATCATCTTTTTGAGAAAAATACTCTTCAAGATACACAAGAAGGTACAATAAGGAGTGATGCATTTTTTTTCTTTCTTTCTTTTTTAATGCTAGATTTTGTTACTAGCCTTTTATTATTTAATCTCATCAACAATGTATATCACGTTTTCTCAAACTGTCCATGAGGCAAGAAAACATTTTCTCCTTACTGTCTCTCATGTCTAAGCAATCAATGAGCTCTTTCCTTGTGTTATGCTGACGGCCACCTTTTCTAGTCTTTAATTCATTTGCAGCAGCAGCATTAATAGTATAACAAGGTCAAGGTTACTTTATTGAAAATTGTTAGATTGGATAAAAGGTAATTACTGCAAAAGACAGACATGAGTAAGACATGGGACCTAAGACAGACATGAGGAGGCTGAATGAAGTTTGAATGGAACTGAAGTATTGATTTTACGCTCTCATCCCTCTCAGGCACAGCGGCGGTGGCAGTCGCTGGGCTCTTGGCTGCCCTCCGTGTCACCAAGAGCAAAATGTGCGACCACACCATTGTGTTCCAAGGTGCCGGGGAGGTAGGTGTAAAAACACAGCATGCTCAATACCTGCTATTTATCAGGAGAGGGGTCATGAGGGATCACTGCTCATATTGATATGCCTTTTCAACATGGCAGTCAAAGAAACTGGAGCGCATAAAAAGGGCATTCTTACTTAGTTCAGTGTTTTTGAATGGTCCAGATCAATCCATCATTTATGTTACATCAAGGCTTAACAAATATGGGCATCCTGAGCAGATATTTGGATGTGCTTTGAACTGTCCATCACCAGTATGCCACAGCAATAGCTTTTACCCCTCAAAACATAAAGGCCTCATAGGCTTCTCACAAACATATCCTGATGAACATTAGAGAATTTTATGGCAGAATATTGTCTGTCCAATGTGATTAGGCAATGAATGCATTCTGAGGTCTGTGATTTCTAAATAACGTCACCATTTCTAATCATGTCATGCTGGTCAGCAGTCCAGTGTTCCCTCAGATTTGCTGATTTCTAATCAAATTAACTGGTGACGTCTTGTGGCATCAAGACGTTACTCTTGCAGATGAAAGGTAAATATCAAGCCCAAGAATGCCAAGTTGGAAAGAATTTAAAAACCATTTAAAATGTCAGCACAGAGAAGCTTCTTTATGATTTGAGATGGGCTGCGTACTTTACACTGTGTATGGTAAATGTAATAATGTTGATGTTTAATGTAATAATTGGCAGCTAATCAATAAAATGTGAAAACACTAATCCCTAACAAATTTCCAGAATGATAGACCCATGAGATACAAATACACATGTACACAAATAAATACACACTTACCTAATCACCTCGTCATCACCTATCTTTGTCACACACCCACACATGACTACACACACCTGCAGCTCAAGCTAAAGTGGTAGAATTGCAGTAATTACTTTGTATCCACTTGTAATTACTTTTTCTCCATTCCCAAAGGTTTTTCTCTTTAACTATGATTAAATCAGCAGGTGTGTAGATTTTCACAAGGCTAAAATGACTCTGCAGTCACATTACAGCTTTCTTCAGGGTGCCTTTCACACTGACAAAGAAAGAGCTCCAACGTGCAATTGTTAATGTTACCCAAGAAGCGACCACTGTTTTAAACTGCCAGCTTTAACAAGTGACGTGTCCTTTTGCTTTGTTGCATAAGCAGCCAAGAGAAAATGGCTTGAGTTTTAGGGCTTCATATTATTGAATATAAATGTAACCCTTTTCTTATTAGTGTTTATAATCTACACTGAGGTCACACTCGATAATAATGAAACAGGTTCTAGGTTCTCAGCTAAAGATGTTGAATTCACTGGGGTTCCTGCTCTACTGAAGACATCATCATTGAAATGAGGAAAAAGGAATTATGCTTTCAGAATTCTTAAGTAGATCAAACAACAAAATGTAAACACAGACCATTTATTAACCATTTAGCGTTCTTCTGTTCGTATGGTTCAATGGCAAAAGAAACTTCAGAGATAGGCAAGTGAATGAATGAAAAATGAAAATGAAAATGAATGAAAATAAATTGCACAAAACAGCAAGCAACACACTTCCTGTGTGCTTTAAATCACAGCAGAAATACCTGAAGTATCAATATGTTTTTTTTCTTCTCTTGTACCCAATGTATTTTCACTAG
>OMKZ01054792.1:0-11369 GCA_900302535.1 Neoniphon sammara | reverse complement strand
ATTGGTCCTAATATTGCTTTGGAAATTTGGTAATTTTAGATTTTGGCGGTCGCGATTTCAGCTGAGAGGACAAGTCTTGTGGCCGTGACGCACGATGGGTCGCTTGGCTACTGAACGCAGCACAGACAAAGTTTGGTCACCCGCTGCTGTGGCGTGTGAGAGACTACCAAATTTACTAGGCACTCCGCAAAATAACCCGCATTTGGTGGATGGCAGATGTAAATTTTACACCCTGGTCAGGACAGATCTCCAGCAACGCAGCCTATCTCACATGTGCGAGTGGATTCATATTTATCATCGCACATAATAATTTTTAATAGCAAATGCGAGCAAAACTGTCGCACTGTACAGCCCTGATCAAGCGGGACTTCTAAACAGACTAAAGCCTGAGTGAATTCGTATTTTGCTGTCACTTCACTTGACATCTGTACTTCTTCCACTTTAACTAAGCAGCAAACTCTGAGAAGAGGATCAGACCCAAACATCCATCAACCGTAACTACAAGCCTGTGTTTGCACATGCAGACACCAGGATCCCACCGATAGTTCAGTTCACGCAGAAGCAAAAGAAATTCAATCAACAGTGGCCTCACTACTCACCCTGGTGCTGACGTAGGCTTTTCGATTCTTCAGTCCCAGGTGGACGGCCAGCTCCTGCGCCAGCTCGTTCACCTGTTTGTCCTGTGAGGAGATGAACAGAAAAATAACAAGACTGAGCCCAGGACAAAGGAAATCAGGCCATGATGTTTTCCATGTGTGGCACCTGGGCATTTCAATCTTACATCAAAAACTTATCTATTAAGGTCATCTGTGCTTTTATTTCAATTTGTTTAGACAACTGCCACTCCTCTTTTCCTGCTTAATTCTCACTCATGTCTCCAGCACATTTAAAATGCAGATTTCAGATTTTAACAGATGCCGAGAAAAGACACCACAATCTTCAATTTTAACACTAGAGGATTCAACATCCTAACCGATTTTGAAAAAATGTGTCGCACACATGGAAGAGGATTTTACAAAGGAGCTTTTGGCTCTCCATCATTAAAATGTTCACACTAGCCTAAATCACACATTAAACAATATTAACTGACATAATCCTGCTGACTCCTGATACCTCTCTGACATCATGACCTCTGACCTCCAGTGTGCATGGAAAGACTCTGGGGGAAAAATAATTAAGGGGAAAAAAATTACCAAAATAAGATTTGGAGAAAGCCATCCCTAAAGAGACTGAGACAATGTGAGCTTGACACTTTTCAGAGAGTTGGAGGAGAGTAGGCTTCATGAGTAGGCTAATTTGTCTGCCCTAGGGCCCTCTAGGGCCCTAGCGCTTAATAAATGAATAAAGCTGACATGAAAAATAAAATAAAATAAAATAAATGTAATGGTATATTAATCTAGTAACTTTTATTAATTGTAGGACAGCAGTTTGCAAAGTTTTTTGTTTGTTTTTTTTTTTAACTTCGAGGACCGTATATATTGCTGCCTCACTGTAAACTCACTGGCCTGCTGTGACGTGTTTTATGTCACACATTGCAAAAATAAAGGCAGAGTACAACCAAATGCCACTAAAGAGCATTACCAAGAGAAACATAACAATGCCTGCAAAGGCAGCATTGCCGGCTTCCTTGCTCACTCTCACAAAGCCATTCTGCACTGCGACTACCAAACAGCATCATAAAAACAGTCAGAATAACAGGGGCTTGTTGCAGCTCCCAAAGATGTTGGGCAGAAAATTACATTGGCCTTAAAGATAATTTGAAAAACAAATCGGATTTGCCAGCTGTCTGAACACAGTCAAAGTGCCCTACGAGCTGGAGCACAGCCTGAGATACATTTTTTTATCACACTGGTATAATGAACATGAATCACTCTCTCTAGCCACAAACCAGTTATGTAAACTCATCATCAATCCTAATTTTGACATTGGGCAAATTTTAGCATTGAATTATAAGAGCTTTCAGAGGAGATCTCCCCACATCCACTATCTGTACAAACCAGTGTTGTTTGACAAAATCACACAAAGAAATAAAAGAATTTAAAAAAAAATTCCCAAACACTTGACAGCTAATTCGTCTGCTCTAGGGCCCTTTAACGTTAACACTCCCAGCTTGTCTCACTCCTTTACCAGACGTGTGATGAGCAGACAGTCTGTGGTGCAGTTGTAGGCCTCTTTGTACTTCCCAAGCTCCTTTAAACAAAGGGCTTTCCTGTACAGCGCGCTGCGGCTCTCCTTACACACTTCCAATGCTCTGTCGCAGTCCTGCACGCCCCGATCATACTGCCCCTGTGAGAGGGAGAGAGAGACAGACAGAGGAAGAGAGAGAGACAGAGGTATTTAAACTGGATCCACACAGCCACACCCACTTTATGATCCAACAGAAAACATTTGCAGATCTATACTGATCTATACTTTTATGTTCAAATGTCATCATAGTGCCTCATCAAACAACAAGGTACTCAGTAGAGCACAGATCTCTGCCAAGGTCACGGCTGTGTGCTAAGCCCCACCCCCTTTTGGCAATGCTGTTGTCATTTAGGACACGCCCCTTTTGAGCAATCAGCGTGGAAAGTTGGTCAGTGCCACCTCGACCCATCATGATTCATTGTGACGTTACGTGGGTGCATTTTAGAACTGTGGCCCCGCTCGCTCTGAGTTCCACCCATTGCCACGCCCCCTCGAATCCAATCCACTTCTTGCCTGGCCCATAACCGAACTCCCCGCAGGGTTTTGTGACGGTACATGGGTGCATTTTGAAGCTATGGCCCTGTTTACGCTAAGCTTCGCCCACTGCCACACCCCCCCCGCAGCTGATCAACCCAAAATTTTTTATCACTTCTGTCTGGCCCATGACCAACCTTCACACTAAATTTCCTGCAATCCATCCACTATTTTTGACTTTTTTATAGTTTTCCTGCTGACAGACAGACAGGAGCAATCCCATAACCGCCTGCCAGAGGTTTCACCTGCTTGTGCTGTTTGTTTTGATTTCTCTTTGCCAATTGCAAAACCCGCAGCTATCTTTAGTTTTGAGATGGCTGCTTGTTAGAGGCGCCGCGCACATCTTTGTTTACATCCCCGCTTTGCTTCCTGATACTTGGTCAAGACACAAAACACTGGCAGCATTACAAGTGCACACACTTTTGAAATGCTTGGCTGCAAAGTAACCATTATCTGAATGGGAAGCACGGCTCTGGCGCGGTGTCCTTCTCTCAGGAGCCTCTCCAGCAATTACAGTCTTCCTTTCCTTGTCTATCACATCCCTCCAATGCCTGTCTGCTTTAAGTTTCTCGCCTCTTGTTTCAGGAATCCTCTCAAACTACAATCTAATTCTGATTCTAGACTTGACGCCAAATTGAAGCACAAAGTGAGGTGGACTAATCGACTGGCATATTTGTGGATGTTCTTTGAGGCAGGCTCGAACATGAAACTTAACTTCTATCAAGATTTAATATGGGCTGACCCAATCACCGCTTTCACTCCAGTTGAGTGACTCACGCTCAGACCAGGTATGGGTGTGGAAAGGCATTTGCCATAAAACAGTGTACATGGACTGGTGTATTTGTCATCATGTGATCATCAGGGAGTGAATAATTATGTAACCACTGTTTACATCAGGGTGCCTCCCTGTTTCTCTGCCTGTTTTGGCTAAACTGACACACACTACACACCACGTGTCTCACCATGCTGTGGTAGGCTGTGGCCCGATTGACATACAGGCTCTCCAACAAAGCCTTAGGGATATCGATCTCCTCTGCTGCAGCATAGCATGTGACATTCAAGCCTTCGCTGAAGTCCTTCACCGCTTGGTCCCAGTCTTTGTCTTTGAACGAGGCATTGCCCTCCTCCAGCAGGTTGCACACTAACTGGGTCAGGAAGTCCTGAGGACAGAAGAAGAGGCTGGCGGTTTATCCCAAGCTTTTTTCACTGCTTTTGCTTTCCTTTCCCTCCCTCACTAATATTCCTCTCCAAACAGAAAGTAACTGGAGGAGACAAGGGGAGGAACACAGCAGGAGAATGGGGAGCAAAGGGAACTGGACGCCTATTTGGGGCAATTTGTTTGCTGCTACTCCATCATCCAATATAGAGATGTCACAAGAACCAATTTAGGTACCAAGTCAAAACCAAAAGATTGAAACAATACCAATACAAGTGTTTTTAGCATCAGTAGTATCAACACAACTTAACCCGTCACTCTGTATCTCAGTGTTGTTATTGTAATGCAGCCTTCGCCTGTATGTTTAAATAAAGAAACACTTAAAGTGTCAGTCATGCTTACAGCGCTGTAAATCAAAATGAGAGCACATAATCATAGCATTGCATTCATTGTTACAGCAGGACATTTCATACACTTCCTCTGATTTGAAATGAGTTCCTTTGTCTTCTGTTTGAAGCCTACAGGCCAATGTAACTCAGTGCTCTTATTCTAATGTAGCATATATGTTCAAATATTTGAAACACAAAGTTTTTGCTTATACAAAGTTTTTAAATAAAGGAGTGTGTGCTGAATGAGACTTCTGTTTTTGATATAAAATCAGGTATCCAGAATCATGGCATTTCACAGCTATTGGTATCAAACTACCAATTTTCTGGTATTATGACATCCCTAAATCCAAAATGCATGAATGCTATTAATGAAACAGCCCTATCATAAATAAGAAAAGTTGTTTATGCACACCAAGCTCAAAACATGAATGTCATTTTCTCATTTTGGCTGTGGCTGCCATCCTGCCAGTGTTCATTTAATAAATATTGGCTACGCAATAAGGTGTATATTCTCTTACCATGCATTCATAAATGAAGCTTTTCCTCAGCTTACATTGGTGAATAAATTTTCTTTGGAGGCCAAACTTTGTGGGCAGCATTGCTCTTGTGAACTATTGTAATTCTTGTAATAATATTGTAATAATTAATAATAAATTGTAATAATAGGCCAATGCCACATTTCAAAATCCCTTGTGTCTATAAGCATAATTACCATATAACTGGAAAGGAATGGTACATTTTAAATTAACTGCCTGAGACTTCAGGAACGGCTTCTCTTGTTTCCCCCACTAATGGGACACCAAGCAATATGGCGGCACTAACATTAATTCCCAGGTCACCGAGGAAGGAAGGAAGTGAGATTTGTGGAGGATTGGGGTGCACTCAGTGTTAAACTTTAACTGCAAAGCAGCCAAACAACAAACAAACTGTGACAAGATGGTGACATGCTTTAACAGGAAATAAGGTTTTGCTTCATCAATAGTTGTGTGAGCTCTCTGCCTGTCCCAAGACTAGGGGCTTCAGTCCAAAAGAAAGCATTCCTCCAACACAATACTAAAATCATCCGATGCATTAAGCCATATCCTGCAAATACCTCCCAAAGATATTTATGGTCTGTGACTCCACACTGAGATGAGTCCAGGAGGAGCTACAGTCCACTTTTTAAGGTACAGGGTAGGAAAAGTAAGTGTGAGTGTCCATAAAGCTGCACCTCAGTTTTACATACAGCCTTTTAGTATGTTACAAGTGGGGAGAAAGAGAGGAATGCGGGGGAGGACATTGGAGAATATAAACAAAACCAATCACCTTGGCAGTCTTACGACTTCTGAAAAAAAGTTATGGCCGACTAAACACCATATATCTCTGCATATCACAAAACACACTGTTGAACCACACCTTAAAATGTAAAAACCAAAAAGCCAAGAGACAGGGAAGACAAAACAATGTTGTGTACATTACAGCGGGTACCTCGTAGCCTTCAGGGTCTGAATAAGGCAGGGATGACCTGAGACACAAAGAGATGGGAGTTGGTTTAGTTATCTCTAAAGTGATAAAACCAGGATCACAACGGGCTTCACATTTTTCAGTTTAACCACAATTTAAAAAGAACAACAAGCAAGCAGTTTTTCTCACTGGATAAACGTCAGAGCCTTGTGTATATCCTCCTGGCGTTTTTGTCTGGCAGAGTCCATCTTTGCACACTGAGGGAAGACAACCAGACCAAAGTGGGTTAGCATAAACACTAGTTTAGATTTAGAGATATAGCTTCTACATCAGGTTCCTTTGACCGCACAAAGCAAGAGACACTAAACAACATCTGGCACAATCGAGTCTGCCCAATGGCAGGCATTTCCTCTCTTGCAAATAGGAGTAAACCCAGCAAATGCACCTCTGCACTACCGAATATACACTACTGTATTAATATGTCTTCATTCAGTGCCATTTGGAAACAGGCCCTCGCACACAGATAAACACACACACACACACACATCGGGGTCGAGCAGGACCCAGTATACATGACCCTACTTGCTCATTCGCTATCATGGCGCGACTCCACCAAGTTCAGGCACACCTACCTGACAGAGTTCATTGATTTGAGGGAAAGTTTATAGCTGCATACTGAGCCCGGGGAAAGAAAAGGCGAAGCAGAAAACTTCTACAGCTGACTGCTAGTGTTTACGCTGTGTACCAGTGACAGGAAAAGTGCTGACTAGTCTGTCGTAGCTAACTTTACAGGACAGGGGCTGTTCAGTTTCGTTTCCCAGCTCCAACATCAAATCTGCACTCTGCCTCATCATGAGCGCTGTTTGCTTGATTCAACTGCGCCCCTGGGTCCCACAGGGTGCCACTTTGCTGCTGGCATTTAACAACTAAAAGTGTGGACTCATGAGTCGTTAGCCTAAATGAAGTAACACGATCATATTTGATACACTTCCTGTATATTTAAATACGCCTTTCAAAAAAAAAAAGTAGTGATAAGTTGGCCAAAAAGAGCATAATGCTTAAGTTGTGGCACAACACCCCATTGAACTACAAATCCCATGGCGCTCAGCGCTGTGGTCGCTGAGCCAGGTGGGTGTGTGTGAATGCTGCCCTCAGTTGCAGTCGGAAATATCTCCATTAAAAGTGCGATGGTATACATTGGAGAAACATAGTATTGTGTTGTACTACATTTTAGTGTATTTTTAGGTGTATTGTGACACAGAGTTGAAAAAATTCTTAATATTCTATTTGTTTATTTTAGTCAATCGAGGCCAAAGGCAAGTGTAATAACTAACAGTTATGGTGATTTGAGAAAAAAAAAAACAAAAACGAAAAAAGGCACAAACACTATGATAATGTTCATAGTTTCAGTTTTATAACAATATCACATTGATATGCAATTTCCTGAAGAAAATGTGTAACAGTATTTACCAGCATTATGTCAGCATTAGCATTTTATTGTTAAAACTGTCTGATACAGAAAAGGGTGGGTAAACCCTAGTTATTATCCCAGTTAATTTCAACTACGGCATCAAGAGCAACCCGCTAGTATGGGAGAAAAATGTGGGAAAAAAGTATTTTTCACATTAAACTATATAAGTGACTAGTGCTGTATCATTAACTATCTGACTGGACTCCTTACCTCGTTGATTGCCCAGAGCCAAACAGGCCGTTTCTGCCAGTGCTGGCCATAGTCATAGAACATACATCACAATGACCACTTAGGCTATTAAACTATATGGTGTTATGACCGCTGGGCGATGAAATAAGTGGTCATTGTGACGTATGCTCTGTGACTACGGCCAGCACTGACAGGAGCGGTTCAGTTGGCTTTGGGCAACCAAACAAGTAAGAAGTCCAGTCAGAGAGTTACTGACATCTACAACCATTTTTGTCCGATAATTTCATTAAAGCATCAATCACGTAGCCGATGCTCATTCCGCCTATTTATTCTATTACTGTAACACAAGGTAGCGCTGGGCTATTTTTTTTTTAAATAAACAATTGTTACTCAAAAAGCGTTTGCCACGATATCTATTTTGTCATTATTCCGTACAAAAGTTGTTCATGCCTAACTATCTCGGAGCAAGCAGGGGCACTTGAACGCAGCACCGTTGCCTAATTGAACTACAACTCCCTTGTCGCTCAGCTTTGTGGTCGTTGTGCTGTGCAGTGAGTGCTGTGCTCGGTTTGAACACCGGGAGCGAGCGGGAGTGTGACACTCGACACAACTAGCACAGCGGGGTCTCTCTAACGGAGGTATTTTTGTTGGGTGAGTGCAAAGTAATCGATTAGAAATGCTTGATTAGCGAATATACACCAAGAACAGCTAAGGTCAAACTAACGGCCATTAACGGCTTTCAGATTAACAAACGGAACGGCCCCGGGCTGAGCCTGATAGCTATGAAATGCCCCCATATACCTGCGCTAGCGTTAGCTAGTTAGCTGGCAAGCTGGCATTCGTATAACCGTAAAGCTAACGAGGTACATTAGATATCTAGCGCTAGATATCTTTTAAAGTCACAGTTGTCAACAACGACTGTTCGGTTCACTGACAGCATATTGTTTGTGTTTATCTCGGCGTTGGTGGGTCCGTGTTTAGCCTAGCAACACCTGGCTAACGCTAGTTGCTGACAGCACTATGAAAACAGCGCTGTCAGCTGTTTGGTCTGCCTCATGGAAAAAGTAGATTAAGCAGCTTTCCATAGAACAATGAGTCAGTTTAAGTTAACATTATTCCAATTTACGCAACATCTTGGCTTTAAATTACTTCTGTAATAAGTTTATGTAAATAACTCGTGTCGGCAGTCACTTGCCAGCTAGAGGCATGGTTGTACATCGACAGGGCTGCTTGTAAGCATCATGATGATCATAACGCAACAGAAAGAATAAATACTGTTTTCTTCCCCAGTTGCCGTGATGGCGACAGACATTGTTACACAGCTGGCCGACTCTCTGGCCAAGACGGGGGTAGAGGAGGGAGAGTTGAGCTATAAGGGCCAAGGAAGAAAGCTGGACACTGCCCAGTCAGGTGAGTGTCAGCTGTTATCAACCTTAATTACACTGCATCCTCAATATGCCAGCAACTCTGATGCCAGGTGGGAGGAGAATCCCTACTCAATAATCCAATAAATCTTACTAAAACAATAACACTTCAGTCTGGGATCTTTAATTTTTCCTTGCGCTCATCCTTTTTTTCTCTATCTTCTGCCTCCTCTGTCTTTTTCTCCCCACTTTGTTGCTTATCTCCAGTGGAGGAGATAGTGAAGGAGATACAGGACTTCCAGGGTTTACAGGCTCTGAGGCTGGAGGGGAACACAGTTGGAGTAGAGGCAGCACAGGCCATTGCCAAGGCCCTGGAGACCAAGAGCGAGTTCAAGGTTTGGAGTACTTACCCTTGTTTTTGTTTTTTTTGTTTTTTAACCCTTGTTTTTTTGGAGGAGTGGTGGCAACTGGTCATTTTATATCTGAATCCACTGTTTGTTTTAAGTCATTGTACCTGAGGGGATCATATTCAGGGCTGGTAATGGACTTTTTCATCCAGCCTCCACAGTGACCCATGCTCTTCAGATTCACCTGCCACTTTCAATTTTTGGAAATCCAATTTTATTTCTTGGTTTGGTTTTTAGTTTGGTTACTTGCCCATGTGCCTGGATGCACCAGCTAACCAATATTTAGTTTAGTTTCATTTCACAGCATGATGCAAGTTACATTGTTTCAATTGGTTGATATACATTGCAGGTCAATTTTCAAGCTCTTTATAGAGCACCTGTTGCTTGTGTTGTGTTCAGGTCAATGAGTTTCAAATAGGTTGGTCTGATGGATGGATCTTTTTCACTTCATTTGGGATGGGCAGATGAGTGTTTTGGATCAAGCTTAGATTTATATTTAACATCATTATGAGATAGTTAATTTTTTATTTTAATAGAATGGCTTCACTGGTTTCTCCTGACTGATTTTTTTGCCACTTCTTGTTCCTTTACTCTCCCTTTCTTTCAGTGTTGTTACTGGAGTGACATGTTTACAGGCCGTCTGCGCTCTGAGATCCCTCCTGCTCTGGTGAGGTGCCCCCTCTTCTATATTATATGATACAGTTGGAACACACATTAATTTTATGTAATGAACGGTATATTGCTCTTGTCATGTGCAAACTTTGTGACTCCAGATTACATAATTTCCTTGTTTTTACTCGAATTAAAGGTACACAGTCCTTTGTGTGTTGATAAAATGTATTGGGCCTTAGGCAAAACCCATTGTATAATTTCAGTAATGTGCAGTTGTCTTTCTGAAAACTATCTTTTCATAATCTATGAAAAGTGTACTGTTGGTTTTTACTGAAACCCTGAGTAGTCACAGATCCATACATGGTAGACGAAATGCTCTGTGTTAGGAAAGGCTTTTAAATGAATAATCAGAGCCATACAGTACAACACAGCATCAAACAGGACCTTGTCAAGAGATTTCACAAACCAGCTGCCTTGGTCAAAACTCTGCGATTCATTGTTTTGGTGTTATTCTCTCTGTTCTGCCATAAACCCGTTCCTTCTTTAAGTCCCTGGCTGATGTGCTGTTTTTATCCCTGATTCATTTTGACATTAAACTGTATTCATTGATCATTGGAACATCTATGGCTCATTCTGCCCCCAGCGTGCCTTTTCATTTGTCCGTGTCTCCCGTTGTGTTGCAGAATGCCCTGGGTGATGCGCTGCTGATGGCAGGTGCCAGGCTGACCGTTCTGGACCTCAGCGACAACGCCTTTGGGCCAGACGGGGTGAGGGCCATCGAGAAGCTGCTCAAGAGCACCGCCTGCCACACACTGCAGGAACTCCGGCTCAACAACTGCGGCATGGGCATCGGAGGAGGAAAGGTAAGTCACTGAGATGTGTGTTTAAGATGCTGAGCATTGACAGGCACATCCCAGAGACATATGTTTCTCACAGGCCCTGTTAAATATTGCACCTATTCCTTGTTTTGATAAATGGCATTAATTTTGAACATACGTCTTGTTTACGTTTTCCTCAGATCTTGGCTGCTTCATTGATAGAGTGCCATAAAAAGTCCAGCACTGAGGGAGCCCCCCTCAGCCTGAAGGTGTTCATTGCAGGAAGGAACCGACTGGAAAACGATGGAGCCACTGCCCTCGCTCAGGCCTTCCAGGTGCTGTGCCATTGTACATTTTAAATAAAGATTTAAAGACAAGATAATGTTCTATGACTTTGACTACATATAGAATAGTATAACCTAATGAAAGCTGCCAAAACGCTGCTGTGTGTTTTTATACCCAGTATAGTTTTATTATTATATTTCTATTTCTATTTTTTCTTTTTCCTCATCAGAACTGTAGTAGAGCACCTTATCTTTATCCATTAGGGAACTAATAATGGTTTGTCTTCCTGGGTCCTGTTGTGGCAATTTCTATCCCTGATCAGGCCAGATTAAATCGAAAAACCTCCCAGAAGTAGTACCAATCTCTCAAGAAAAATTATCATTGGAGATTCAATTTTCAATTTTTGGAAATCCAATTTTATTTCTTGGTTTGGTTTTTAGTTTGGTTACTTGCCCATGTGCCTGGATGCACCAGCTAACCAATATTTAGTTTAGTTTCATTTCACAGCATGATG
>OMKZ01054788.1:6230-19310 GCA_900302535.1 Neoniphon sammara | reverse complement strand
CAGAAAACACTGTCATTATAATGAATTTATTTCTTGTCTTCTACTGTATAGAATACTTAAAGAGGGTGTATAAAATGTTAATAATGAAAGTGCTATGATAAGAATGTTAGACAATCTTTCTGTCAAATCATCTATCTATTTCCATTCTGTCCCTCTCACTCCCCCCCTGAATTTTTTTTTTCAGTTCATATTAAATTATATTATACTGTGTTGGCTGCCAAGACAAGAACATATCCATACCCGACAACTGGCACTGACAAACTGAAACACTACACATCAATCAACATGAGGCAACAACAAGCAAACAATTGGGAACATATCAGTGCCACCAATATGCCAATCTGGAGGCTATGGGGGGCAGTCAGAGTATGGGGGTTCGTAAGTTTGTAGCTCAGGTGTTGGTGGAGCAGTTTAATGGAATATGAGATGAAAGCGTTCTTCCATCTGTTGTGTTTGCAGTTCAGGACCCTCCAACGCCTCCCTGAGGGCAATAGTTGGAATTCGTCATGAAGGACCTATGTAGGGCCTGCTGAGCCAGTGTTGCAGTGGCGAATGCTCTATTGAATATGCCCTCAAGTGGATGCCCAACTATTTTGGAACATACTCTCGGCAGACGAAAGAGTTTGGATTTCAGCTGTACAGATAGGGAGTTGTACCAGACAGGCATACAGAATTGCATGACACTCAGGGGTGGCTTTCTCGATAACGATGTGTCTTGAGCACTCACAACATCCTTCGTGCACTGCTTGAAGGCACGTCTTGGAAAATGTTATGTTGCATTCCCAAAGTGTATCATAGAAAGTTTCATGACAGACTTGAAGAGCAACTTGAGCTGTTCTTCAGAGCAACTTAAGAGCAAAAGACCGCTCAACACCGCTCAACGGAAGAACTGTCAATTTGCAGAGCCGAGAGCATCACATATCAATAGCAGAACCACAGATTTCACACCTTTTTCAATAATGTAGTACTCTCAATCTTGTTGCATGTTGGTGGCCTACTTTTTCATTGCAAACCTAGTAATGTGATGTGAATCATGAGACGAACTATTGAACTTATCGCCATTGGGCTGACAATTAAAGAACTAATGACTAGCAGATGTGACTGATTGCAGATCCTCTGGGAACTGGTTAAAGGTCAGACCCAGGTACTGTTGAGATGGTCTGGTGAACACTCTTGTGCTGTGGCTTGCATTCACTCCAAGAGAGGGGGGCAACGTTCTCAGCTGCTTAGGGCTTCCGGCAACAACGACAGTTCTAACAGTGTTCCTGCGCCAGGAGGGGAGGTTTGCTGTCTACTTTAGTTAATCAGGGCTGGGGCTATAGCAGTGCAAGCCGCTGCCGCTCTCTGACTTTGTTGCCGCATTCAGCACACTGCTGCGAGGCCCCACCTGCCTGGTTGTCTGCTGCAATGCCATCTGAAGAAGCCATGGTCCCCCAGGGAGTTGGGACGATGCCACAAGCTCAGACCCTGGGGAGGTGGAGGTCTTACTGACCACACAAGTTCAGTATATAACTTTTAGCTATTTATATGTAATCTGTATATACAGTTTTGCCATTTGTCATTTATCTGGGTTCAATGTTATAGGTATATTAATACTGTGGAGATGGGAGAGGAGCTGAGAAGAGCTTGAGATGGGTCTCGGGCAGGAGGGCTTTACAATTCATCTCACCCTAATTTGAGGTTGCAGTTCCACTGTGTGCAGTGTAAAGAGCTTTTTATGTCCTCTGACAAGTTTGTAGTGTCATTCCTTTATTATGATGTGTTCCTTTTGCATCTGTTAGTGGTGTGTTCTGTGGTAAAAGCTGGAGTAATCTAGCCTTTCATTTGCAGTAGTGGTAACCGTATTTTGGGGCCACTGGGGGGCCACTGCGTAAGACAGTGGGGCCATTGTCTTACGCCTTCACCCAGGAGTTATATTGATCTAAGGATGGATGTAACAGGCTAGAATACCAGGAAGTGAGCATAAGAAAGACAGCTGTTGTAGGACCAAGACACCTTGGGAAGGATTAACTGGGGACAAGGTAATCAGCAGGGTGGGCTTCCAGACAGCTGGGCAATGAATGACAATGTATGCTGGAGTTCAGAGTGAGTGGGAGGTTAAGACACAAAGTAAAAACCTGGCTGACAAGGTACGCAGTCTGCCTCAGCACCAGTGCCAGAACCTGTTGCTATAACAGGTATTTAGAGAAGACAAGACATTAGAGAAGCAAAGGGGTGAGGTTGCCAATCTACCACCCTTGGAGACCCCACACTGTCCCTGTATGTCGGACAGCTGTTGCTCCAGGAATGGTCAGAAGGAACACACCCGTCCCAGTGACAACAGATATGGACTTCTTTTATATTCCTTGTGTAGCCTGTTCAGCTCCCACCGTGCTCACTGGCATTAATTAGGTGGTTAAAAGGTTTGGTCCCCACAGGCACAGCTTCAAAAGGCTTTTCCCTCTGTGATGCTCACATACTTTAAAGGTTTTAGAAAATTAATTCAAATAGAGCTAAACTCCTAAGTCATGATAAATCAATGCCTTGTTGATGTGTTTGTCCGGTTTTTGAGACAATTATCATCATTTTCGTTAAACAGTCTGATTATCATGAGATATTGAGCAGATTCTGGTGTTCTGCTACCACCTCTATTGTTTTAAACAGGCCACATGTTTGAACCTCAGGAGCCTGAGACAACATGAGCACTTCTTACAATTGAATCAACACTCTGGCCGACAGGTCAGTTGCAGTGAACTGTGAGGTAACTAATGCTAACTAGCATCAGTAAAGCACTAATTTGGCTGTACATTGATCACAGTAATGTAGCTATTGCAGTTCTTGCCTCACTTACTTCTGTCAACTTGTATTATTCCCCATTTAGGGTGCTCATGTGGCCACCAGTGTCAGACAATGCCAGCAGAAATAAAAATGTCTGTGTGGCTTGTGACGGTTCAGACAGCCTTAAAGTTTCTGATCAATTTACCAAATTGAGTAATATTGTTAGAAATGATTTCATTGATTTTGAGATTAAGTTATGTTAATAAGTCCCCAGAAGCCTGCCCAATAAAAACCTAATTTTTAGACAGAGGAAAAAAACAGACCATCTCTGTGAGGATTTACTTCATTTTGAAGTAAGATTCAATTTAAAATATCTTTAGAGCTAATTGTGGATGCAAATTAACTCATTGCTAAAGAAATTATATTATTCTAGTTCCCCAGATCTTTAAATTCTGTAATAGGCTATTTGGTGAGACAGGCTTGCAAACGGTAACAGAGTATTTTCAGGAGATATCCCAACAAATGTTTTGCTTGCAGGTGGAGAGTACGGCAATGGGTCATTGATATGAACCGTCCTGTGCGAACCTCTATATGGCTGAGTGGGAACTAGAGGTGTTGGCCAAGTATCTTCTAAAATCATTATTTTATTTGAGATAACTTGATGATATTATTAGGGCCTGGCCTTATAGCGAGGATAACTTTAAGGAATTTATGGATATTCTCAATAACGATTCATGATGTATTTGACCTTGATAAAGGTCAAATACATCATGGATCCCAATGAGGCAAACTTTCTAGACACAACCACATATTTTCAGAAATTGGATGGGAAAACCAAAATGATGCTCACCAAAGTATATTTCAAGACCACCATGAGGCCAATTTCTATCTTATGTACCTTTAAACCTATTGAGAAATCCCAAATTATCTGCTTCCACAAAATATCCAGAATCCAATCCAGAATCCAGAATCCAGAATCCAATTTGCAATGTTCAACGTTCAGGGAGAGAAGTGAAAATTTCAATATATGTGCTTCAAAAGACAATAATCAATGTCCTACTACTGTCAAACATATTCAGATCTTGACTAAACAAATAATAGAAAATAAACAGAGGCGCACTAAATTCAACTGTGACCTTGGGGGCAGGTTACTAAAACAGGTCTCGAGAATATAAATATAAATATAAAAAAAATATTTTCACCACATATTTTACAGATTCTATAAGAGCACAAATAGTTTGGAAGCAAACTTAATATGGTCTTAGAGATAAAAATGCACTAATGGTTATCTTACTATTATATTTTACTTTCTAGTGTTTGGTTTGTCCTTTAGTATCTGTTTAATCTTTTTGGATGGCTATACTTTGGATCCCCCCACCCTTACTCCCCAACTCCATCTTTTCTTTCTTTCCCCCTCCCAGTCCACCTTTTCACCATGGAACAGATAACGGAGTCAAATGAGGAGGCTTCCATCTCTATCTATTTCACAAATTGTGACACAAGATGACTCAGGGAACTCTGCATGAAAATAAATTGAAGCAGGCCTAGCACTAACCAAGCAATTTGTCACAGATGACTGAGTAGATGGGTTAAACTTAATTAATATTTTAATGGGAAATTAACCTTTAGTAAGTTTGGACTTTTCAGATGGATGACTTCTGCTGCCTGAGTGTTCAGCCTTACTTGAGGCTGAGATCTGAATTTTCCAGCCCCCAAGGTGTTCAATGTGTGTGATATGATGTTTTTTAAAGCATCTCCTGTTTCAATATGTGTGGCTACACTCTAAATCACAAAAAATTCAAAATGAATTAAATAACATGTATGCTCCCCAGTTCTCTATCTATCTCTATAACCGTGCATTCATAATATCAGACTGTTCTTTGTATTTCATCGTGTTTCAAACAGTCAAGAAAAAACAATGTTAAATTGAGAACTATCATACTGTCAATATTGTTTATTGAAGATTTACCATGATCTGTAAGGATGCAAGTAATTAAACAAGTACTGATTCTGTACAGGCCTAGCACATTTGAAGCTTTGCAAGCTTTAGCTAACTGGCTAAAAACAATTTCAAAACACAAAAAGCCATTGTGAACTGTGACCAAAACGCCCTACATCTTGCAAAGTAAGGTATGTATTTCTCATAATCTACATAGAACATAAATCTGCAATGCTAACTGATTGAGTGCTTCTAATTAACATGATTTTAGCTGAGAATAAGACATGCAAGCTTAAAAGTTTTGTAAAAGTTTGTCTGAGTTATAAATTAGTGGCCAAATTAAGGATCATACAAAACCTACTGCACCTGTGTTCCTCTATTTTACTTTATTGCTGTACTGACAAAATATTCAGCAAGGAGTAACTATAGCACTGAAATGCAGTCATTAGTTGATATTTTCTGATTTCTTTTTACATGCACAGTGACCATAGAGGTGTGAAATACCTTGCAAAACCTCAGCAGATCTAGAAGCCTTCAACCAACCAAAGGTCTGCACTGATAATAAAACAAATGCATTAACAGATATTAGCCTGTATGCAGCAGGATCAGCCAAATTCTGTTGAATTTGTCTGATTTTGCATGTCACCAGGTTCAATCAGTGGTTCTCTAAATGGGTCCTGGGGCCGCCCAAGGATCCTTCAGGAGGGTCCTTGTATAAAATTACCTTATAAATATTGTGATCATAAATGTCACTCTCATCGCTATTATCTTCTCACCAACGATATATAAAGTTCTGCAGTCAAATACTAAATCAACATGGAGCCCTGGGTAAATCTTACCAAATAGGAGGCTGGGGCCAAGTGGGCTTCATTTCAGGTCCTTGACATGTATTTGTTTGAGAAACCCTGGGTTGAATCATGTAAGTCCAGTGAAGGGTAAGCACACAAAGATGGTTTATATCAATATGGAGTGCACACCAATTATTGTTATCTCAAGCTTTTAGCTATGGTATGTTGTCTAAGCTTTACCTGCAATGGACCTTGCGTCTCTGATGTGAAAATTTAATTCATAAGCAGCACTGTCTGAAAATTCCTAGTGTAGACATTCTATTACACAGATCACACAATCCTTAAAATCTCATTTCCCATGCCTTGTTGTTTGTGAAAGGCAAACAGAGATATCAAGAGAGCATCACTTCTGTGGTGAGAGCACTGGAGAGCAAACAAACAGATTTCTCCCCCAGCAAATGACAGTTACAAAGTACCTAATAAAACATTGAGGATGAGTTAAGCTGTGACAACTGTATCCAGTCATTTATTTACTTGTTTTTGTACATTTTACAAAGTGACACATGGACTTTGGTTGCATATTGGAGCCTTGCTGAATCAGTCACATAACTCTTCCTTGACAGATGGCTCTGGTTTTCCTTTTTCTGAGTCACCGTGACTCAAGTATTGTGTATGTAGGAATAAATTGAAGTCAGAACAGCAATAGCAAGTCATTTGTCATGGATGACTGAGTAAACGGGTTAGTCTTAATGAATATTTTAATTGAAGCATTACCTTTTGAACTTTTGGCTTCTGACTTCTCCTCCCTGTCTCAAATGGTTTAAGCATCATTCCTAATTAATAGGCCAGTCATTTATGATGCTGACAAATAGGTTGTTGTGTATGCACACACACACACAGATATACATGTCTAAGAGGATACACACAAACATGCACTGGGGCACTAATGCATATATACATTCACAAGCACAGAAGCATGTGTGCGCGTGCATTTGTGTACACATAAATTACACGATCCTCATCGGAGTATCATTCACTGAACTACATTTATATTTTATGATGTTAAGAAAGTAAGCGACTTCAGACTAGTAGGAAGTCATGGCTTTCACTAACAAGCACTGACTCACACATACTCACACATACTGGTACACACCATGACACAGGAAAATCTTGCATGTGCAGACACACAATTGTGCAGATGCAGAAAATGGTAGCAGTTTTGAACTGAATTTCATTGTGAAAGACAAGGTATTGAAAATGTCATCCATCACGTTTCTATCACTACACTTCCATGCTCTCTAAAAACAGTGTGCAGCAGCAGTGGTGACACTGTGGGATAGGAAAGACACCTTCCTATATGCCAAAAGCTCATGTGTCATGAGTGATCCATGGCTGTCTCAAATCCAAGGAACAATCCTATTTAAGTAGCTAGATTTGTGGTAATAAAGTTGTTGAACTGTCTCGTATAGGTACTGTAGTACACATAGGAAGCTTCTTTTTAAGGTACCTTGTTTTTGCAGTATTTTGAGGGGAGCATACTGTGGTTTCATCGGTGAAGTAGGAAATCCCACAGTGCCTCTAAACATCACTACATCATTGAGGAAGAGTAAAACCTCTCAAAATAAATACATCAAATCCCCACTTTGAGAGAGTTTTCCAAAACAGAACCATGAAAGTAAAAAACAAACATCAAAAAATTTAAATTCATTATAATTGTGAAAAATTAATTTGAATAGTGAATTATATTGCTTCATTTTAGTACATTCAATTGTTCTTGGAGCCTTACAGAAAGGACTTTTACCTGTTGGGTGGAGTGTCCTGGCATAGTTTAGCTAGCAAGCTAGCTAATGTTACAACTGCAACACAGCCTTTTAAAGGCTCAGTTATGTATATATAAGAATGGTATGGCCTCTTTTTCTTAGCCAATAAGTACACTAAGCATATTCTTATCATTTCTTTTAATGTGTGACTGTTGGTGGAGTATACCATTTATTTCACTGCCACCTACAAGAAACCTTAAGGGTCATAGTATCAAGGAAGAATTCCAAATGAATCAGAGCCAAAGAGCCTCGTCCTTTAGTAGGGCTCATAATGGGCAGTACCAGTGAAGTAAAATAATAGTAACACTGTTTATAATTAGGCTATAGATGTTTCTGTGCTCTTTGTATTTAACTGAAATAAGCAAAAATTATTAAACTATCATGGTCACAAAGTTGCAGTGAGTTCACTTGGTCCAGAGTAAGAGTTTTTGGGGAACAATTCCCTGTGAAATCCAAGAAAACCCTGGAAGACTGGTAGATAGATTGGTAGGTTAAATATTAAAAGTAGCAGAGAAGCAGTAGCAGACGCAAGAAGCTAGAAGCTAGAATCAGTAGACAAGTAATGAAATAGCAATGGTTGCGATTGTATGTCAATTTATTTCTGATGGACAATAAGTACTTTGCATAGATTTTAGACCAACACCTGCAGGCCAAATTAAATTCTGTCACTGGTGAGGTTACATGTGGGATATCTTCGCCAGTAAACTGTAACATTGTGGAGGTAAATACTGCTGCTGAATAAGCTGTAAAGTCTGTTGTCCATAACTGTATACCTTGTTACACACCTGTACATACAAGCAAAGATGTACAACAAACGGTAAGCTAGGTGAAGTTACAGTTTACCTCTTGTGCGTCCAGTTAGCTAGCCCGATTGCCTCAGGCTCTATCGGGACATTCATGTATGCATATCTCAACAATGGGTGTTAGTGATGGATAGATGTACTTAGTGAGGGACATTCAGTGTTCTTGGCTGGCAACGCTCGAGCAGTTCAAGCTCTTATCAAAACTCCCTCGCTCCGACTGGGGTGGCCCAATGTGCGGCATCGCTTCATGCAGCTTTAATAGATTGGGTTAGCGGGTGTTAGCCAACAGCACAGAGGGCAATGGCAAGACTTTCGAATGGGTAAAAACTAATTGGAAAAGCCTCACGAACATACCTGCATGTATGTTCTTCAAGTCAAAGCCAGCCCTTGACTTCAATAGTTCATTATTTCATAAGCCGTAAGTGGCTTAAGACTGGCTTCAAAGCCCATGAAGCAGGAGGACCAAATCAGATCTACGCTGCAGTAAGTCTCACGGTGTCTTTCTTGTGCTCATATTTATCGTTTCTGAAGTTTTGGAATAACATGGCTGATTAATATGAACCAGTGTCTAACAGAATCTCTCTCTCTCTGTCTCTCTCTCTCTCTCTCTCTCTCACTCTCTCTCTCTCTCTCTGCCCCTCCCTCTTTCCTCTATCTCAGCAGCACTGGCTGTATTTCTGTATTTGGACCACTGAAGAATAATTTGACTAGGGGCCTTTGGGAGGAGGACGGGCTTATTATTGTGTCAAGCCTCCTGAGTCTCCGCTGACAGGGTTATGACTACACACACACACACACACATATACACACAAATATGTATGCATTTAAAAGGAGGCACAGAAATACATACACACACATCCCTGTGTTCCTGTTTCTTTCCTCTAGCTATAGCGCACGTCGTCACCAGTGGCACTCAGTGTTATTTATTTATTTATTTATTGCCAACAGTCATAGAAGCTAGCACCCATAAATAAACTGTTAGTTTACTTAAGTGTGTGTATGTGCGTGTGTGTGTGTGTGTGTGTGTGTGTGCATTTTTTGTTTTTATTGGTGTGTGCATGCCTTTGCGTACTTATGAGTGTGTGTATATGCTGTGAGAAAGAGATTTGCATGCATTTTCTTATTTGTGTGTACTTCTGTGTACACTTGAGTGTGCTTATTTATCTGAGAGAGATAGAGAGAGAGAGAGAGAGAGAGAGAGAGTGTTTGCCTTCCAAGGTACTGAAAACTTAATCTAAAGATATCACACTAATCAGAGATGACCTGGATAAAAGTGATGAGAAAATCCATTAAAAAGGTGAAGTGAAAGAGAAAGGCTGACAGAGAAAGATAACTGAATTTATGTGTGATGTAAATGTGAGACAAATTTTAGATGAAGTGAGAGAAAGAAAGAGGCACCCCTGGAGGCCTTTTCTTTCTTTCTTTCTTTCTTTCTTTCTTTCTTTCTTTCTTGTGCTGAGTAAAGTACCTCAATGGACTGACATGGTGCACAGTATGTAGGTAAATTAGTAGGGGAGCACCGCTAAGGATGTAACGGTTTTCACGGTTCTCTCTTTTACTAAGCGATTCTTTCACCGACATGGATAATTTTTTCAGGCAACGTACATACACTTGTCTGCTTTCATAAGACGGTCGAAGTTTTTCAATAGAGAAAACAGGTCGAGAGTAATTAACTGTCCGATGTTACAATTTAAGCGCCTGAGAGGCTCAGTTGTAACACGGTTAAAAAACTGTATTTAGCAAATTGTTTTCATTGCAAACCAAGAATATTTCATGAAAGCAACTGTTTGACATTGAATTTGAACAAAAGTTGTGATAAGGCTATTTATCAAAACATAAAACTTACCCGATGTACAAGGTGACATGACATATTTTGTACTTGTTGGCTACACCTCTTACTGAGAGTCCATGCCTAAGGACCTCTTCTGAAGCCTTTTCTAGCATTTCCCTCGGTACTAACCCTCTCTTCCTCTCCTTAACAGATGGCATTCTGGAAAATAAAGAAACAAACAAACAAGAAACCGGACAAAACAAACAAACAAACAAGAAAACAAATAGTTAATTTAAAAAATGTAATAAATTAAGCGATGGGCCTATGCGTTCTACATGCTAATCTGGACCGGCGTTTCAGTTGTAACGTGCATCATGTGCCATGTTACAATCAAGCTGCTTGTCGCAGCCATGATATTTCGTCACTTACCGAGCACAACTAATGTTCATGACACGTTAAAACAATGCAGACTAATTACAAACAGATCCGTGAAGACAACCGTGTGGTTTTTAGGTTCAAAACATTCATCGAAAACTTTATATTTGAAAAAATACCTTAGGGGCTGTATTTTTACTTACTTGAAACAAAACAGGTCTCCTCCTCCTCCTGCAGCACCGAATCTGCCTGAAACTTTCCGGGCACGTTCAGTAAGATACTTGACATGCGCTGACGTGATGACATCATCAACGCGTTTACGAATCCGAAGAAAATAGGCGTGTAACAACTGTGATGCGTTACAATTAAAGCGGTGCTCCCCTGCACTTGATCACACTTTCCTACAGAACACTAGGCCTGCCCCCTGCCAAAGATTTTCCTAGTTGACTTGTAGCCATTAGTTCAGGCCATTAGTCGACTAGTCATTGCACATTTACAATATTAATTTCATTATTTACTTTTTTCTGGGGGCAGGGGGGATGTCAGAAAATGGTTTGAGCTGAGAAAGGATGTAAACAAAGCACCGGTGTGTCGAGAACGGTCGAGGAAACCCCTCAGCCATCCCTGAACAGCAGGTCCAGCTCACAGCGAAGCCTCCAGGTGGATCTCAGCACTTCCTTTCCAGTCAGCCTCCCCACTCCCCGGCTCTTATTTTCAATATATCACGGCCTGCTGTGGGTTATGACTGCATTAAGTGTCCTCACCTACAGTGACAGCAGTGTGTTGTTTCGAGCTCTGACAGCACAGCAGGGTGTTGTGACAGAGGTTAATGTGATGTGCGCCTGGTGCAGCAAGAGAGATTGTGTTTAGATTAACTCTGTACATCTATACATTAAACAACATGGTGGCGGTGGTACACTAATTGCTAATTACAGATTGTGGGCGCATGCCTGTCAGTTTAGAATAATCCTGATTCACTCAGCTGTTCTCAGCCAAGATCGTTCTTACAATGATCCAGATTCAAAAATTTCTAAGCACACATTAGTGAGTGGGTCCCAGTGTTTCTGGTGTTTTGCAAGTAATTTAGTTAAAAGCTGAACTGAATTAGTTAAAGGCACAGTATGTAGTTTTGTGGGATACATTTTCACTTAGAGTTGGGGAAAAATTCTATGGTACATGAAAATATACATGACATTAATCTATGCTCAGGAAAAAACTGGGTCCCTGGCACACTGGAAAGTTCCCATTTTACAATTGCAGGGCCACAAATTTAGTTTACAAATATACTTATTATTCAAAGAAGAATCTTATAGGCTTCTGTTTGATTTACAATACCTTAAAATGAGTTACCTTTGAATTTATGATCCAATGAGACTAAATCGAGGAATTACATTATAGTAATAGGCTCTGCAAAAGTAAACAACTATCTCTCTCAAAACTACATAGTGCGCTTTTAAACTGAGTGAGTTTAAGGACTAAGCTGTCACAGGCAGGACAGTCACAATACTGGACAGTGACAACAGCAGCTCCTTTTAATTCAAATGAGTGGACCAAGTCCAGTTTTGATGCTTTTACTAGAATAAGTCTGAAACTGGCTGGAAAATGGATGGATTTTCGAAAAGAAATAATACATACATACTGTCCTCATTAAACTTTTATTATAATATATGTATATAAAGAATTCCTATAGCACGAGGCTTTAAAAGCTCTTTAGGTGAGATCATTTGAGAAAGCAGACAATACTGTATATTTTTTTTCTTTTTTTGTGTCTCCAGCATAAGTATAAAGGTATACATAATTGTGAGCCTTACCGCTAACCATAACCCCTGAACTCAATGTGAATAATCTGCAGCCAAATGCAATGCCACATTCAAAAGTGGTATGCAATGCAAAAATGTCAAAATATGAAGTTTTACCATTTGTGTCTGCCTGCTAGGCAAAGGATGTACTTCTAGTGACACCAGTAATTTCCCTATCAGAGATTGACTGTCTCAGTCATTCAGTCAATCAATTATGACACAAAGAGGCTGAAGCTGAAGCTATTGAGTACACCATATTGGAAAATGGGAGAAGCCTTAATTGGTGGAAATTAATTAAAGACATTTGGAGCTGGAAACTAATGTCATTCATGGATTCTCAATATTCTGAGGCATCAGTGATTTATTAATGGAAGATGGTTGTGCAGTCATCATGTTCAGTCATTAATTATACTAAGTCAGGTTTATAAACAATATGCATGTGCACTATGTTGAACACTATAGAGCATTACAGTTACTTTCTTACCAATACACTTTGATTTGTTTCACTGACAATGTAAAACTACGTGGTTTTAATGGTTTGTTGAGGAAAAAAAACATGGAGGGAATATTATAACTCAAGTTAAGGTGAAAACTTTGTGCTGATAACTTGTTTGTAATAAAAATGAAACTTGGAGCAAATAAAAAAAAAAAACAGTAAAAGTGAACGAAAAACTGAACTAAAAACTAAATATAACAAATTATATGTTTTTTATTTAAATTGTATTTTTTTTATATGCAGGGTAAAAAAAACAGTTTGTGTAAAGCATTTTTGGCTATTTTTATTGAATGCTTATTGAGAAATGAATGCAAATAAATACAAAAAAGAATTTGTTATTGTTTATATTATGCAATGTGTGTGTGTGTGTGTGTGTGTGTGTGTGTGCGCGTATTTTTGTATGTGTGTGTTCCTGTCACTTTGTAATTACTTGGTACACTGGCTTTTTGAATGCCTCCGCAGTGCAACAAAGTGTGAAACCTATACAAGATTGTCATCCTGCTCATACTTACAACCTCGCTCTTCCTTCTCC
>OMKZ01054786.1:10189-24612 GCA_900302535.1 Neoniphon sammara | reverse complement strand
AAAAAAAAAGTAAACGTGAACTGACATAACCCTGAAAAGGTGCACCACATGATGGCAGGCAGCGCAGAGTCGGTGAACTACACTCGAAGCATTACAAACAATGGCTTTCCAGCTGTTTGAAGCTGTGGAACAGTGTGTCTTTTGAGCCAAAAACGTACTGAGTACTGTGTATGTGTGTACGCTGTATGTGCACATGGAAGGTGTGTGTTTTTGTTGATTCGTGCGTGCGTGTGTGTGTATGTGTGCTGGCGTGACTTCGTGTGGACAGACTGACCGCTGGGACTGAACTGAGCGACCCTTTAAGTTAACTGGCCGGGGCCCACCTTGACCACCAACAACTCCTCTCCCTGTGCCGTGGAATGTGACAAACTAATAATTCAATCGCTCTACCATGAGCAATACCTTTAACTTATCCACTCATCATCACCTAGTGTGCCATGAAGACCCGGACGACCTCCACTCGCCACGAGAAATGATAAATAAGGAAATGTTGCATGTTTGAAGACACATGAACTTCTAATACAAAAAGATTCCATTCCATTTTTGTAGCTTAACAGGTGTAAACAAACTTTTGGATATTTTGACTTATAAACACAATGTTGTAATACTTTCTGTAACCACCCCCAACCAATGCAATAATAATAATAATAATAATAATAATAAATCAACTACAACATAAAACGCCAGTAAAAACAATCTTTGCCACAATATACTCACCCAAATCTACTTTGAGTATTAGAGACTTTTCTATGCTAGATGGGGGTAATGGGATTAGAAACATGATTTGATTATAGCTAATTTCAAAAGGAGCCTACAGCACATCAGCCGCATTGACTGACCACATTAAACCCTCCAGACACATCCCATTTAGAAACACAATATTTATGGTTTAGTTAACTTCTCCTGACCTGATATGCTGCCTTTTACACTGTGATATTTGCTCAACAGGTTGAAACATCAGCCCTTTCCATCTAGTTACTTCACATTCCTCTCCAAGCACAATGGTCTAAAGACAAATGTCTGGGGAAGGAATGGTGATGTTTAAATATATTCAAGTGCTGACTGTGTTTCAGCTGCAGTAGCCTCAAAAAGCTAGAAAACTGCCTCAACAGTAGCCGCTGCAGAAACCAGGTAGTACCTTAGACCTTTACAGTTGCTCTTTGATAGGACCTTATAAGTCTTGAAGCATTTAGGACTTTGACTTTTGCTGGCCTGTGCTGCACTGAAATGTCAATCCAGTTTAGGAAGTGACCAGCCCTGATACAGAACCCGTAGGGGATCTTGGGTGGTATCCTTTGGACAGTGACATGTGGCATTTGAGTGAGCAGTGACTCCACCTTATGTAATACACACACCTAAGAAGTCATGCAGTCTGAGATCTCATTACACATCCCGGTGATGACCTTCCTTCACTCTTGTGCTTACCACAATAATTTTACTCCATGCTCGATCTACAGTTTTACGGCGTGGCTGTCATCACTAGCTGATGCAACACATGGAATGGGAATATAATTATCACAGATAGCATGCTACATATCCCCGAGCTAATTTTTTGAAACGATGACTCACTTTGATGCATGTCCTCTCGCAGGAGCAGATGCTGTGCAGCCGGTCTGTCGTTCAAAATATTATTTAACAGCACGCTGGTTAACCTGAAAGCACTGAAAGATGTAACTATCCGACTGGCAGAAGTAGGAGTCCCCCTGCCTGTAAATTGCTCAGTAGCTAGCTACGTGGCTCAGCGGCTCTTGCGTGTTGCAATTGCTACCTTCAGGTTCTATCAAAATCGTAATTGCCATGTGCATGCAGGAGAGATTTAACAAGGTGGTAAATACAACTCGCAAAATGTAATTTTCTGTCACAGCACTGGCCAAGATGAGACATTTGTAGGACGGAGAGCATGGAAGCTATTTTAGTAAGTGTAAATGTAAAAAGTATTAAAGTCTGTTTGACATTCTATGAAATTTCTTTTAAAAAAGTAAATAAAAAACAATACGTATATACACTTTCAAGTCTTCAGTCTGCTGCTAGTCTATTCCGCTTGATTTCTAAAATAAACAACTGACAAATAAACTACTTTCGTCACAGGGCCTGTGCACGTTTATATATCTGACAAACGCATTGAGTACTGCTTGAGTAGCTCGAAACGCGGAGTTTGTGTGGAGCACCTGAAGGCAGCAGATCATTCCACGCCTTGGTAGCAGCCAAACCTACTAGCGGGTATGCTAGTCGGCTAGTACCAAAACAATGAATGAAAACTCTTAACATCAGCCACTGAAACGTGGTGACTCATGTTATAAAAATTACATGACATGTTAGTCGTTATTTTCTAAGCTAGTTGTCTTTGGTTAAATATCACATTTCGACTATATTTGCGCTTTTCCGTGGTGCGTTGTGGGTGTATCAGCTGATTACGCGCTTAAATGTCAATTAAGCCGCCTTATGAGACTTTAACTATTACGAATCGCCTTTTGTATAACGCCTTACCAGAAGGCCACAAATTTTCTTCGTTTCACAAATTACAAAATGAAGATGTGAAAAATTTAGTACGTTTCCCGAAAGTGTGTGCCTTTACATCTGACAACACACGAGGAAGGATTGCATCAGGCCACTTCTACAAGGTGAGTAGTACAAACAGTAGCGGAAGTCGAGTTCATTTCATAAAAAATATATACTTACAACACGAATAACACAGAATTGAACACGGTTTACTGTACTGGTGAAACACTGACGCTGTTACCTGTTATGTCGCCTTGAAGATAAGTTCAAAGGACCAGCGACGAAACAGGGCAACCGTTGATTCGCAGTAGATGATGAAATATCCCGCTCGGTTGTGAGTGTGTGTGGTTTTGATCGCACAGGACGGGAGGGGCGGGGTGAGTATAAACAAACCATGACGGAAGCTTGAGGGGTGGAGCTTAATTGTCATTCATGAATGGAAGCATTTCATTCCGTACGACGTTTTTCCGCTCCGTAAAACATTTATGATAATGCTGCAGTGTGATATAAGTAACTTTCGGAGAGTTTGAGGCAAACGAGGGAAAAAGTAGAAGAATAATGTAGTGGACAAGTGAGAACGAGTACCAGGAACAATGTGTGCGCGCGTAATTATGTCCATGTGCTCGTGTTTGTGTGTGTGTATGTGTGTACGTGCTCATGTCCATATATGGACACACAGCGTCAGTCTCCTCTCCTCACAACTATCTATAGGCTCCGGTTCCTTCTGGTTCTCCACTATATCCGGTAGTGCTTTGTTCAACAGATTAAAGGAAAAGGAGGGAAAAACTTTTTAACATGAATCTGCGCACCCAGTGACCTTTATATGGGTGTGTTTTAGGGTCACTGACGGGGTCAGACATTGGAATTCTGTGTCCTTTGTGTCCTCATTAAAATAAGCTCTCAATAAGGCATGATCCCATCTTGGGTCTATTATGGAGAGAAAGAACCTATAATGAATGTTAAAAGGGAGATCAAAGTAGCCAGACTAAATCGTAAGGGGAAAGTTGAGTGAAGTTTCTCCATAGAAATGTAAGATCAGTTTGGCAGGCTATGAAAACAAACAAAATTTGTTTAAAAAAGCCAACAAGCCAATCACCCGTGCTCCTTTGCTCCTTTCGCCAACGATGGTGAGTTGGCAAATTTACTGAAAGACGTCTATAACAGATTGTGTAAACCTTCATAATCAAAATAAACAAATTAATAAAGATACCAGAGGCCTGACTTTTCAAAGTCAAGGTAAACTTCATTACCCTCAGAGACAAAATTCATGTGGTCAGGTGCATTAAAAAGATATTTTAGAGACAGGTTTAGGTTTAAAAAAAAAAAAAAAGGATGAAAGACATACTAAACCTTGTAGGTGTGATCTTACACAACCTAACTCTGCCCCTTGACCAGTTTTTCCATCTTGTTAGCAACTTTTCCATGTCAAAATATACTATTAGCCAATGTTCACAAATATTTTCCCATATTTTTATATCAAAATCCCATGACTTTTACCTTCTAGGAAACAATATATTTTTAGTAGTGGCCTCATCGTGTACCAGGAGGTATAAATAAAAATTCCAGCTAATAATACCACAGATTTTTAACAACCCTGTCCCTCTGCTCTCTCACTAACTGATGTCCCATTGGTTCCCACCAGTATCCTCTTTCAACAGGAAATACATCAAATTAAGGATGCAAGATTCTCTCAAAATGCTGATTCATTATAATTTTACAGATGAAATGTTTTGAAGAAATCTTAAAGATCATCATTGCAGATCACTTCTCTGAACTGTTGGCTCTTATGAAAATTTGTATGCAGGAGGAATAGGAGCTCTTAAACTTTATCTATAACCGTCTAGAGGAAGATGGTGGTCATGTACAGATGTTGTTTGTGCATTTCTCATCAGCATTCAGCACCATACAGCCTCAGCCATTTGCCTAAAGACTGATTCAAGTCTGAAGTTTAAGTTGGGTGTGGGAGTGGTTGGGTGGCTACTGGACTTTTTGTTCAATGGAGTGCACAGAGTGAGAGTTAGTGGACTTCTTTCTAATGAACTGTTCCCCTGTAGTTCTCAACTACACTGGTTCTCCTCATGGCCGTACAATCCAGCAATATCATATATGAAGATTAGGGGTGTGAAACTTCAGCTTAATGTTGATTCGGTTAGATTTACAATTCACTAGTTGGCGATTTGTAATTCAATTATATTTTCCTGTTTTGGAATGCTTCAGCTCGATTCTAGTTTGTAAACCAAGATTTGACACTCAGAGCTTTTGGCCAAATTTTTATGTCCATTAATAAACGTGCAAGAATGTAAAACTATCCATTTTATGCTGAAATGCGAAATCAGACAACAGAATTATTTTAATGTAATTTATTCTATTAGAAAAAAACATCATTGATAAAAAAAAAAGTTGAAATTGTGAATGAATCAATTTAGTTAGAGTTTCTCCCTGTTGTTGTGTGTCATGTTTTTGTTTGTGTTCTCCCCCATCTTTGTTTTATCACCTCATTGTTGACCAGTCAGACCTACGTAGGCTTATTTGTTTGTAAAGTCCCTTGAGCAAGGGCTATGTAAATAACTCAACTTGAACGTTGTGTAGGCCTAAATCATGTTTTGACTCCAACCTACCAATATTTTGGGACAATCATTGATAATGGCTTGAAATGGGATAAAAACATTTCACTTCAAGTTTATCTATAGCCCTTAATCACTGTTTACAGTCTCAAAGGTCCTGACGGGCCCACCACAGTTTAAAGAAAACAAAATGACATTAACATTTATTTATAAGACTCAATACAGACTCTTCTTGCCTTTGAATGCTGACAAGACAGCTCATATTTTGCTCTATAGATCAATTTTAGTCTGTTTTAACTTTTGCCATAGTGTGCTGATTTGGTAACACAACTGTTAAGATTAAAGAAAGTGGGATTAATATATGCCCAAAGATTACCTCTGTGACAGTAAAAAGTCTGAGTTAAATTGCCTTCATGTTATGAGGATGACATCCAGTATGACAGATAACCACTGTCAACCTTTCTATTCTGAATTCCATCTTCTACTTAGGAAGAGGATATAAAGAACTTATGTTAAGCTGAGGACTGTTTTTAAAGCAATTATAGCAGTGAATTATTTACTGAAATATTCAAATATTTGGAGTTGCTATTAACCTATTGATTTTGTACTTCCATTTTCATTCACTCAAATTGTATGTAAATATAGTATTTTGAATGTTTATACTGCACTTTCTCTTGTTTCATTGTGTCTTTTGGTGTTCATTATGGACTAAACTAATTAAATCTCTTTTTAGAAACTGCTGCACACCATTTGCCCCTCGGGAAAATAAAGATTAACTGCACCAAACTGAAATGAGTCCCACAACCAAGACTATATTTGGCTAGATGAATGTCAGGTGCACTGTGTTTAGAGGCATAAAGTTTGACCTAAACAAGCAGAAAAGCTTTTAGCAACTTTAATAACCCCCTTGTAACTAAAATAAGTCTTGCCTTAAACATTTACTATAAACACTAATGTAAATAAACCCTTTAGAACCACAAAATGCATATCAAACTTAACTGTCATATTTTGTTCAGTCCCTGCTGTATATGAGCTCAAAAAAGTGTTGAAACAGAGTTTATAACAGTGTTTAAACAGTGGGTGCTTTACTGCAGTTAGGGATTGGAGCTTTGTCTAGAAATGTTTCACACATTAATACTATAATGTGATTACAGAATTAGTAACATTCACTTTTCAACATTATTTTGACAGTCTGCGGAGTAGCACTGCAAATGTGTTGTTTTTGCTCTGTGAGAATACTTTCACTTGGGTACATGCCTCTTGTGACACATTACAGCTGGTCAAAGAGTAGTTTCATATCCTCAACATTGGCTAAAATCATGCAAAGCCACTGTTTCTGTAAAACCAGTTAAAATCCTTAATAGCAGTGAGGTATTCAATGTTTTCCCTCTGGAATTGAACCTCCTATAAGTGTAATGTATTCTTTGTAATTTGTAGGTGTGTCTGTGTTGTCTGACAGAGTTAACCCTGTTGGTGCTGACTGGATAAACTAAAGAGAAACTGATGGAGGAAAGGTGCCAACTGATATTAAGATCTGTGTGTGTGTGTGTGTGTGTGTGTGTGAGAGAGAGAGAAAGAGAGAGAGAGAGAGGGATAGATAGATATATAGATAGATAGATAGATAGATAGATAGATGTCTCTCCATAAGGCTCATAAGGTGAAGTGCATAAGTATGAACAGAATGTTCAGAATGCAGACGAGGAAATAAAACCAGTTTCAGCACAATATGATTTGTGCAGTTTGAACACAGAGCGGCCCCAGTACATTTCACTTTTTTTAAGCCTATTTCATCTTATTTCAGCACACAAATAGTCATAGTACATAGTAGGCTACAATTAAAAGTATGAATGAATGTTTGTCATGTAGCCTATGTCATATTTTTATTCAGATGCTTTTTGTATTCAGATGTGATTTGTGCAATTCTGTTTTCAGTTTCTCTGTTTTTGTTGGCTAATTTCAAAATACCCACAATTCACAGCAACAAGGGTCTGAGTTCTAAAAGACCTGTACTGTGAACAGTAAGTGGACTGAGATCCCATCAGAGTGCAAGTGGACCAGAAATAGAACTGAGTTCTCTTTCTGGTCCACTGACTTGTATTTCACTCAGTCCATTTTTTACTTAAAGAGGACGGAGTTTCTATATGTGAAAAAACACCCTTAGTCACTTAAAAAGTTGAGGATCATGCACAACATAAGTTAAAAACGATATAAAAGCAGTGCTGGAAAGGGTTAACAGTCATTCAAGGGCTATTTCAAGTGGAGTCACTGCATGATGTATTTTCTGGATTGCTTGTTTTTCATATACCATGATCTCTAATCACAAAAGGAACTTGTAATAAAAGTTTTAAATTGAACACTCTCTGTCCCTCTCCCCCTCTCTTCAACAGTATATAGTAGCCACTCGTCTCATCTTTTGTCCTTGCCCAGCCACGATGCTTTGGGTTGCTCTTTCAATTTACTTCCACTTTATCAAGCTAACCCAACTGGGTGTCTCTGCAAATACAACAAGCGTCATGCCTGCACACTGGGCTCCAGCGTTAGAACGGCTAACAAAACACAAGCTAATCTCTGCCTTGGCCCACTGTGCCCATCCAGTCTGCCTGCTTTCATTACTCAGGACAAGGCCAACACATCAAAGCTCACTGCCTTTGTGGGTCAGACAACCTTCACTGACACGGCAGGTCAAAGTGGTTTCATCAGAGGACGAATCCCGGGGTTCCTACATGGTTTCCATTTAAAAATTCATCACTTTTTATTCACCTTTGTCCTGGGTTTGAAGATAAAGGGTTGTATTCAGTGCAGTAGCAGGTGGGTCGAATGACTATCAGCTGGGTAATATTATTCTCTTCATAACAACATAATGTTATCACTATATGATATATTATATACTAAATCATGTAGTAATATGTATTTGGGTATTGTAAGAATACAAACATGTTTCCCAACTCAGTTCCAGACTTTCTGTCCAATTCTCCTTTATAAGATAATAAAAGGTTAAATAATTTTTCTTACATTTATGTTTTCCCACTAGGAAACCTGTGTAATTCAGTACTACAGAGGGTTTTTTGTGTATACACCCACAGCATATAATTCCTATAATTAGCAAATGTGTAAGCCACAATTGTGTCCAATTACAGTCACGTCTGCTTTGGGTCTCCTGCTGGTCAAGATCTACATCACGGGACGACTAATCTGGGACAAATTTAATCCACCTGTGGCCAAATTCCCCTTTCCCCGTTAATCCCTACACTTCCTAGAGAAGATAGGCATCAAGAGAAAGATTAGAAGACTTTCAGATTCACATTTTGTGAAATCAAAGGACCAAGTGTTGCTTTTTAGGTGCCAAATCTTGTACTTTCTGAGAACTTTCTGCCTGCTACATTAGCAGTATTTTATGTCTTATTGTAGGGTTGAAAACAGTTGAAAACACAGCATAATGGAGGTGAATCCTGTTTATTTTTTGTTTGTGTACACTGTCGTATGTTTTGTTTGTCAGAGATGATGCTTTCTTGGCCAAGTCCTTTTGAAAAAAAATTAAATCTTTTTAAGATTAAACACAAATTATTACTCAAGTATATTACTCAACAACTCATTTGGGATGTTTACCATCAGTGGAGACTACACAAAGATAGCAGCACAAGGTTGGATCCAATGCAAGGCACACAAAAACAATAATGCAATATAATATAAAATAAAGTAGTTCCTTGTGCGCCTACCAGAACAGATATGCTCCATATATTTTAAGACCAACATAGAGGCTTAATATCCTTATAGATCTCCTCATGTACTACTTTATATGCAAGTTGTAAGATTTATGTACAAATCTATAAATATTTTGCAAAATTATTCCCCCTAAAAAAATGCACAAGCTGATTGACTATCATGAACCACATTATGAGAAATTGTATTTGAGATTTTACTCAATCTTATTTCTAAGAATTTTTCTTTTTACTTTTTTCCTTCTGCTCCTGTGACTCTCTTTGATCTCTCTCACTGGAAACAATATAAGGTAAAAGTGCTGCTATGTGTCAGTGGTTTTCAACCATTTTGGTGTGAGACCCCTTAAAACAAAGTGATGCCTACATGTGACCCCCATCACAAGCTGTGTATGCTGTGCTTAGAGTATCATTTCCTCTTTGCAGACGGTTTCATTTGATAAATTATCAGAGGAGGCCTATAGAGGCTTAAAACCTCAAAAAAACATCTCATTATGCCCCAAAGTTATCTTGTGAGAGTCACAGCTTTATGGAAACTCTTGAAATATGTCCATTTTGTATCAGATTTTTTTTCAACCTCTGAAATCTCTTCCTTTATATTTACAACAATCACAAAGAACAAAATGAAGTGAAATGTGAGTTAGATACTTTGCTTTGACTTGTCCATCTTTGTGGACTGAAAAGAGACCAGTAGACGTGATACAGCAGGCAGCAGGGAAATTTAATTGGTGGGTACAAACAACAAGGAAGTTCCTCTTCAGCCACAGTGAAACTGCAATGATAACATGTATTAATACGCTTCACAATAATATTGATAGAAATAACAAAACGGCTGAAAAGAAGAGAACAAGCCATATTTCAGGTCAATAAACTAGGTGCTGATTACTTTAAACAATGAAATATTGTTCATAATGAACCTCTTGTCACAGTGCTTAGATATGGTTATTTACCTGACTTAACATTCCCAATAGCTGATTTGACAACATACAGCCAGAACGTAGGCTTAATGATCCAACTAAGACAGCAGGGTTAAAATAAGTAATCATTAAACAATTGTGTAAGAGCATGTCATAAACACAAATCTCCATTTCATTTTTATGGGAAAATGCGCAGACATATGGAATGCCATCTTACTGTCTCTTTTTGATAATGCTACATGTTGCTCAACTTTGGGAGGTTATCATCGAATCTCCACGAGCAAAAGGAAACATTAATGAAAGCAGGGAATGACGTTTTATAACTTGAACACCCAAGCAATTAAAAAGACAGAACAAAGTCATAACAATGTCCATGTTCATTGTAAAAAAAAAAAATAATTCTTGCAATCATAAATGACAAAGGGTATATGGAACAAGTTTCTTTTCATTGATTAACAAATTCAAATTATGCATGTGGAATGACTAAATAAAGATATACCAAACGATTTATACATTTGATCTCTAATTGGTTTTTTTTTTTTGTTTTTTTTTGTTCATGAGCAATAATTTCTCTATATCACTGATACTCATTAGTTCTGACATTTCCACAACCTTTAATATGACATGATGTAGAAATAAATGTACATGGGGCAGCTCCAGCAGTCTGTATTGTCTTTACAACAGCGAAGAAAGAGGAAATGAGATTGAGCGAGAGAGAGAGAGAGAGAGAGAGAGAGAGAGAGGGGAAACATGATTAACAGTATTGTATCCCACCATTACTGTTTACTGATTTCCAAAAGAGCAGCTATCAGAAATGTCTAAAATATCAATAGATTTTGCCACTTCATTAAGATCTGAATTTCCTGACTGGATTTGAAAATTATGGCTGGTATTCAATATGCTGCATGCTGATTTTGACTAGGAAATATAACTGTCAAAGGGGAAAAAAATCACTGTAGCTGAAGGACATTCTTTACAAAAATCATAGCAATATATGAACAGTGGGTCCTCAACTACATAAAATGGGTGGTTGTATGTATATCTGGACTATAAGCAATAATTGCTTTTTCCCCACAATTTTTGACAATTTCAAAACTTCAAAGACAGGAAATATAAAATTAATTTACGTTTGCATTACAATTTCCAGATGCATGTAGAAACCCTGTTTATTTCAGTGCTGCATGCACTCATCTTGTGTTTATGAGCAGGCAGTTGCTTGGGCATTAAGAGTAAATTGACATCACAACACAAGACACTAGACCAGGCCGCACAGCTGTGGTCACAGAGTCCCTAAAGTCCTATGAAATGTGAGATCTTGTTTTCCACAGTGAAAAACAAATCGGTGTTTGACCTGCAGACTAATTGAAGAGCTACATTCCAAAATAGTGCGAATCCATTTTAGGAAAAATATCATCTGAAATTATTATTCATCTAACATACAGGATAGAACATCGTGCTTGAAAAAAATATTTAGTCTTCTGTTACTGATTCTCTTTGAGAAAGTGTTGTAATTTATTTTATAAATCATCTTAATTTCATGATTCAATATCTGTAACATATTGCACAGAGCGTCCAAGGTGAAAAAAAAGGTATTTGGACTTAAGTTAATGACTCTCTTTGAAAACATGCTATAATTTATTTTAATTTAGTGTCATTTCTTTTCAAATGGATACTTTGTTTTGTTTTGGAATGAAACTCTTCAATTTCAGGGCTGGCATGCTGGCACGGTGTGGGAGGCCGGTGCCAGCTCTCCAGGTTGGGGTCAATTCCATTTTTAATTTAGACGAGTCAGGAAGTGGAATTTGAATTATTTCCAAAGATATTAAAACATTTGCTCTTAAAGATATCTTTTTTTTTTCCTACTGGCAGACACTTGAAGCCAAATGTTCCTCTTCAACTGCTGAATTTACATCTGACTTCCTGCACTGAAATGTAATTGACCCCCATTCTGTTAGGCAGGCAGCTAACAGAAATGACGATGGCGGCTCTGACGACAGCTAAGCATGACACAGCGCACAGGTCGGTGTACAGTAACAGAGCTGAACAGACTGAGCCTGAGCTGACGGGTGGCCATGCATCATGCTTCACCAATACCAAGCAACAGATGTTTGCTATCATCCACCCTGAGAGGTGGCAGTGTGTCTGATAGCTGTTTATCACCTGAGATGTCAAAAAAGATCACCACCTTTTTGCTAAGATACGGCTAGCTGCCACTCATTTTCCATGACTTACATGTGGCCAAAGGAATGCACCTGCCATATATTTGTGTGTGTGTGTGTGTATGTGGAATTTGCATTCAAGTCCCCATAACGTCAATCAAGTGTTTTTGGTGAATGAATTGATCAAGCTTTTGAAAGAAAACAGTACTTAACACTACAATGTAAATATTGTAGACCCTCACATATGTTGAATAGGTATATTCAGGAGCCATAATACAGGATATATTCAAACTGGTTTCATGGCAGAATCAAATTCATATTTTTCAAACACAGACTAAGAACTGTATGTTTTGGCCTAAAATGACCTTTTCATATGAATGCCATACCTAGTCCATGCCTGAAAAAAACATTTCCAAAAAGTGATTTCAAGGAAACAAGATCTGAATCAACAGAATCGACGGCACAGATGAAGATCAGAGGCACGGGAAATAATCAACTTTTGTAAGCAAAACTAACAGATGTTAAAAAGCGTGCAAGCTTGCCATGCAGCCGATGATTAGTACAGTTGATAACAAGGTGTGAGAGAATTAGTTTTGACACAAATGTTTTAGGGAGCTCTAGTCATGGATGATGTATTTATTTCCTATTAAAACAATAGTTCACGTAACTACACAGTAGTAATGGTTTGTCTTTACACTTGCCTGATATTAGTGCACTGAGAAACATCTGCAAGGCACTTTTATTTTGTTTTTTTGAAGACAGTTGCCTTTACCAATTGAACACTTGCAGTGGGTATCTTACCCCAAATGCTTCTCTATGTGCTATAAAATGGATTTTGCATAACTGTCTTGCAGAATATTCCTCTTTGCAATATCACTGCCATATACAAAATCACTGCAACACAACTTAACTTCAGAACGTCTTGTTCTGTTGAATAACTGGTCGATGTATGTGACAATCAACCATGAAGTATGTTTTTGACACATGTACATTGTGTAGTAGCGGACTGCAGTCAGATCTCTTTAATGTATTTATTCCAGATATATCTATATTGATTTACAATCTTAAGTATGTGTGAACTATCGCCTTTGGTCTTTACAGTGCCCATGCAACCACCTGCTTTCAGAGACAGGATGTCAATAATAAAACAAACTTACTTCATTCATACCTAAAAAAAAAGAAAAGAGAATAAACAGGATCAGAGACACTCATTCACTGTGTACATACATCTCTACGATACACATTAGTGCCAACACACACATTTAGACATTATTCTACTTTATTCACATTATATTACAATCATGAATATATAACACTCATGGGAGAAAAGACCGAATGTATCGTACATTTTTTTTGTTTTCCTGAAAGTAGTGATTAGAGAGCCAAATCCTCACGATACAATCACAACTACAGAAGGGTGCTTTCCTTATTTTACAGTTATAAAACAAATGCACAAGAGAGAGGAAGAGTCACAGAGTTGTTTGAAACATTATCAGCATGTCCTGATGTATAGTAGAAGAACGTATTCTAACTCCAAGATAAAGTGAATATGACTTTACAATGGTATACACAGAGTGAGAGAAAAAAGAGAAAGAGAGAGAGGCAGATAGAGCATGAGAGAGAGACTGGGAGAGGTAAAGACAAGAAGTGAGGGAAGAGAAAGGCAGAAAACAGTCCATTCTGCATCCCAGAGTTTAACCCCCACCTCCCCATCTCCCTCAGTAACCCTAGTGTCGTACTTTTCCAGGAATGTAGTTACGGTCAATGCTTTCCTCTTGCAGAAACATGTGAAGACAGCGCTCGTTCTGGGCCAAGGGGTGACCTGCAATTCTACAGAGAGAGACACAATACAGACACAGGAAATAAAATTCACTCAACAAACATTTTAAATGTTTCAACTGCTGCTGATGTTGCTTTTCATGGACTGTGGCTGAAGAAATGCAATTACGGATTAGTTAGTCAACTTGGGGCTGCTTATCCGGACACAGATTATGTTAAGCCTCATCTAGGGCATGACATTTTTGGCCATGTCTAACTCCATTGAATATTCGATTTTCCATTTAGGCTGAAGTGTTCTGTGTCTAGAAAACTTACAGAGAACACAGCAACAGGTTTAATTCAGGATTTACCTAAAAACCTTCTCAATTTTACATAGAGGGCCATCCTATGTTGAAAACTTCAACATTTACCATGAAGTCCCTTGGTGAAATTTTTATTTTTTTTTAAATACCAATGTGTTTCGGTAGCTCCTCTGCAAGCAAGCCATAATAATGGTAAGTGCACTGTGGAAGGCTGAACATTTTTGTGACAAATTGTTTTACATGGCTTCTCTTTACAGAATACCAGCTTTACACAGTGTCTATTTTATGATGTGGCTATGTGGCTATTGGACTAGCAGACCTGTTGATGAACTGCTCCAGGCCCACTCGCCGCTCCTCAATGAAGGACTCTTCGAAGATGCCCTCGTCTCCCCGGAATGGCAGCTGTCTCTTCAGGGCCTTGCCTGGCAGGGGCGGTACTACAATCTGCATGCATCACGGGTCAAGACAAAAAAAAAAGAAAGAAAGA
>OMKZ01054786.1:0-10169 GCA_900302535.1 Neoniphon sammara | reverse complement strand
AAAAAAAAAAAAAAAAAGAAAGAAAGAAAGGTGATGTCCAGTCCACAGTTCAAACTCAGTATGTTATTAGATTAGATTTTTATCAGCTACACAACCAAAGCCGGTGTAATTTGTTATCAGTGCAGTATATGTAACAAGCTCTGGTATGCGTCATAAACACAACAACAAACATTCAACATCAAAATTAAACATCCAGACATCTCAATAAAAAGATGTTTGGCAAACTTGTTCTTGAGACGAGAAAGAAACTGTGGGATGTGGAAAAGGCAGTAGCAACCTCTGACCTAATTCAAGCTTATTTCCACTTATCTCTATTGTTCATCAATAAGCAGCAGGTCACCAGCAAGACTCCGATTTTCATTTGCCATGTAAGAGAAGGAACACATAATCCTAGCAGGCTACTTAGTGTATGTGAGAGATTCTGTTGGGAATATGTATTTGCAGCTGTGACACTGACATCATCACTTATCAGATCACTGTAACTACCAGCTTGCACAGGCCTGCCTGCTAAAATTATTACCCTGAGACATGGCATTATTTCTCACTTACCTTACTGTCTCTTTCCAGCTCATTCTTTAACCACTCAAAGTCGCTGTATCTTCTTCTCACACAGGAATCCTTCAGCTTGAAAATAGGAAGGTTTGTCTACATGGAGAAGGCACAGAAACAAAACAGAACTTGACTTACAGTATATTTGTTCGTTTACTCATGGCCTCTGTGGGAAAATGAAAATAAGTGCTCCTTCTCGCACTACTTAGACCTCAGCCAATCCATTGTCCAGGAAAGAGATCCAGATTTTGAAGAGGTGATTGCTTACTGAGCTGATGGACCCCTTGGCTGAGTTTTTGCAAGCAATAAAAGAAGATGACATTGGAAACACTTCTAAACACATGATAAATTTGTCAAGCCAAACAGGAAATGGTGCATATTTTTGTTCAGTGTCAGTTGCTTGTTTTCCTACTTGTTACAGTACTATGGTATGTTGGTTAGAGATGAAACCAGGGCAAGGGAGGTGAGGGTTTATATGAGGTATCACTAATGAAAGCTCAGCTGTTGGTTTGCCTCATCGTTCGAGGGACTCTGCACCTGCTGCCGAGTTCAAATGTATGTTTATCAAAGGAGAGAATAATTGCGTAAGAAAAGACGGTTTTGTCATCTAGCAAGCTGATACAGTTCTTTTGCTATGTGGCTCACAAAAGATGTCAGATATAATTTAGTGAATGGTGATCTGTCTTCAATGCAAGGTCAAGTGAGGGAAAGTTCAACAATCTGTGCAAAAAAAAGTTTCAGAGCTATTAAGTTCATTCTTTTATACACAGTATACATGCACTTACATATTTTCGATGTGCAGGAATAACATCAAAACTGTTACACAAGTTAGTCGAGTGAAGAGAACATAGCAATATAAAAACAATTAATTCTTATTTGTGTATTCAACATATAAGTACCTCATTGAAACATGTTCTACTCATTTATACATCCACTTGTTTATTTTCAACTGAAGAGAGACTGAGCCCCCTTCCCCATGACTCTCCCATGATTCACTGCTCAAGTGGCAAGCAGACAGTCATTGGGTTGTGTTGCACTGCATTCTGGTAAGATAGTAGGGCTAGACTTTCGTTTCTTTTCCTTCGAGGGGTCTTTGGTTTGGGTTTGTTTGGTTGTGTGTCGTTGTAAATTGTCAGACAACACAAGTTAGTTAGCGCTAACAGTGATATAGCCTAACAAGCACTGTAAAATGAATGTTATACTATGTAAACTGCATTCAGGTTCTGCCAAATATCACTTATAAATGCAGAAGTGCTCTTGTGAGAGAGAGCTGCAGATCACACAAAAATGCGGATCTCTTCTTGGCATGACAAGTAAACTCTAGTAGTTGCAGTTACTTAATGAAAGTGTTACTATTAACTTCCTGAAAAGGCTATCGTTAAAGCTAGCGTTAGCTGTGTCAGTAATTTTCCGTAGCTCAGGCTTTTCCAGTGTAACTTTATGGTTTAGCTTTCATTTCTCCCGTTTGCGGAAAATCGCTAACATTGTTAGCATTTCAGATTTTACTACAAGGGACACGACTGAGATACAAAGTGTCATATATATTTATGTATGTTGTTACTAAAAGTAATGGTATGTCACACGCAACTTGAAGTTACAGAGAGCGACTTTTGATTTGTTGAAGGTTAAGGTTAATGCCAATGTGCACATAGCTTAGCTGCCAAGGCTAAAACTCCATTTAGATTTACATTATTTGAAATATGGTTAAACCAGGCATGCAGCTTCAAATGGAAAATTCCAGTTATTTTCATGTTGACAGATGTGGGTGTGTAAATGAAAGTCAAAAAGCCAGCCCTGCCAACGACACTTAAGAACCATTAGCAAAATACTAGCTAATGTTAGGCCGCTGAAAATCCCGGCCCTTGAGTTTTTATTGATACGCCATCTTGGTGCCCTCCAACCGGCTAACGTCAACGTCACAGCCCCGTGTATTAACTTCAGCCAGTGTGCTAACCCACCTAGCAAAACACTGAATTTAACAGCTAGCTTAGCCAGAAAAGCTAAGCCTGGTGACCAAGTCTTGTGGTGTGCCGCCTGGAAAACCTACCCGCATACGAACTTCATAAGTTGTGTAACGGTTTCGTCCAACTCCGACGGTTTGTGGATCATAAACGTCAATTTCCAGAAAATTGCTGGGGGGGCCGTAAGCATCCGTCAGGTCCTGGGGCTTGGAATTCAACCGGCGAGTGTCGGCCACCGTAGGTTCTGACATTTTGTCGTTTTCTGGACGACCAAGGGCGAAATAACGTTAAACCGACTAAATGCACCGAAAAAGCTTATATCTCATCCGAAGACATCAATTTGTTGCGATAGCTGATCGGTTCAGCTAGGTAAGTATCTGACTTGTAGCTCCAATAACAGCTATTCTTGCGGGGGCCAGCCACCCTGCGCCCTACCCTGCTTCTTCTGAAAAATGCGTTGACTCAGTTCCGTACTGTGTGGGACAACTCTTCACTCCCTCTAATGGACAAGGAACCGACTGGATGGGGCAGATTAGCCAGCACGTTTCTTTAGTCTGTCTCTGCACTTTAAAAATGCCATTATGCAAGGTATCAGTTTTCCATGACTCTGACAAAAAAAAAAAAATAGGCAGCTGTGTTTATGAGATGAAATCAGACTTATTGTCTCTTTATTACAGATATTCTGTATGACAAAAAATATAAAGTAGTATTAAAGTATAAAACAGTATAAAAGTATAAAACATCTCATTTAATGAAAAATTAAGCTCTAAAATAAGATATGCAGAGGAAATGTCTATTCTTAAAAATGACTGCTTGCATTATTAAGTAATTTGGCCTATGCGCATGCTTAAAAAGAAAAACTGGTTCAACCATCAGTATTGCTAAAATGCATTTCATAGCCTTTCCCCAAAATGTATAGCCTTACATTGTATAATACTGGGGTAAAGCTTCAGTAAACCCTCCAAACAATGATCTCTATGTAATTATTTCCTGAAACAGCTGAACAGTGAAAAAAATCAGATGAACTGGTGTTGGATCAAAAATCTTTAACACTGGACTTGAAACTTTATGTCTCTGTTTATGTCTTTATGTCTTTGTAGAACTCTCAATTGACAAATTTTAAAAGGCATTTGAAATTAATTTGCCCTTTAAGTGCATTTAAAAAAAAACAACTTTTCAGTCAGCATGAAATTCATCCAGTAATGAAGCTCAGTTATGTATATCAGTTGGAGGGACTGAGGTTTTGTAAAGGTTGTCAAAAATGGAAGAATTTTAAACAGTCGGAATGCAGTCTAGTTGTTTTTATGCCTCCAAAGAGTCAGTTGCTGCTAAATAGACAGTGATGCTTAAATCAGAAAAATTATGTAGTATGGGATAGAGGAAAAGAGAGGATTTAAATGCACTTTGTATGACTGACATGGTCATATTTGGGGTCAACTTGATAGTATTTCTGTGAAATCAATAAACCTGTCTCAAGTGAAAATTTTAAAATGCTCAATTACTACTTGTAATATTCATACCCTAAAGAATGTGCTCTGGAGTAATTTTCTGATGCAATAATACATTTTGAGGAGACTTGGATCGCCTATGTTTTTTTACTTGCTATTGACTTTTCATAGCTTTCCCTTTATAGAATAATTCACTTAATTCTCCAAGAGCTACCAAGCATCTCAAATACAAATTTGGTTTCTTCAACTGATCATAAATCATATACATATTTTGTAATACTTTATGTCCTGCTGTGAGATATGTCAATTAGGATACTAAGATGTCTCTTAAACAGCAATTTGCCCCTCATCAGACAAGACAGGAAGAGTGGAGGTGGAAGAGGAGCAGGATGTAGACAGGTTGTCTAATTCATTTGCTGAGATGGAGATGGAAAAGTCAGTTTGGTCGGTGGTGGTGGAAAAGGTGGAGCTGTCAGAGCTCTCGCTGGCAGAGTGAGGAACACGGCTGTACTCGCGGACAGGGCAGGGACGCTCATTGAAGTTAGCTTTGAAACCCTCTTTCAGATCTTTTGAAATATGAAGCCAATCCTTTAAAGAAAAAAAAGAGAGAAATAGAAAGTTAGATGACTTATTTTGTTGTAACCTCACAGGATACTGCACTGCTATCATGGAATCATGGCTGCACCAGGGTAATGTTTCCCCACTAATACATACCATCTTGAACAATTTCGCACTTTTTCATCAACCTAGGCTATTTAAGTTTAAATGTTAGCAGCCTCACTTTATTAAAAAAAAAAAGGGGGGGACAGGGGGTAGGGGGCACCGCAAGGTTCTGTTCTTGGTCCAATTCTGTTCTCAGCGTACATGCTTCTCCTTGGTCATGTCATCCATAGACACAACATTAACTTTCACTGTTTCATGCAGATGATACTCAGTTATACCTTTCTGTAAATCAAAACAACATAAATGACTTAGCGTCCCAGCAGAACTGTCTGTCGGACGTTAATAGCTGGATGTCACAAAACACAGACAGTGTTTAACATAAACAGGTCTGAGGTTATTTTCACTGGCCCTGAGCTTGTCAGCATCCAGTTTACTGCATGTCCTGGACCCTTCTGTACAAATGTCACCCCTGCATGTAGGACTTAAGAGTCATTTTTTATTTTAACCTGAACTTGGACCAGCATGTTAAATTGTTAAGTCCTGTTTCCTACAGCTGAGGAAACTGTCCAGAGTTTCTTGAAGATGTTTCGCCTCTCATCCAAAAAGCTTCTTCAGTTCTAACTGACTGATGGGGAGTCCCACACATTTAACCTCTTGCAGGGTCATTAACACCTTGAGAGTCACTGAGGTCACATGTGAGTCATTGACCCACATGTGAGGGTCACATGAGTCATGGTGTGAATGGGTGTTGAGGGATCTCAAGACTGCACTGTAAGTGGCTGATAAGTGGTGGCATAGGCCACCTCCTCTGTTCAGTGATGGTTGTTCCATCACTTCTTTCACTCCTTTTTTCAAACCATCGGTCTTCTCCGGAAAAATGCGTACATTGCTGTCTTCAAAAGAGTGTCACTTGTCCTTAAAATGTAGGTGGACTGCAGTGTCTTGACCTGACGTTTTGGCTATCCTGTGTTGTGCCATGGGCTTGTGAAGCGGTTGCTTTGTCTCCCCAAATGTACAATTCTGTGCAATCCTCGCTGCATCGGACTGCGTACACTACATTGTTCTGCTTATGACTCAACGACTCAAATGTGACCTCAACAACTCTCAAGGTGCTAACAACACTGCAAGAGATTAAATGTCTGGGACTCATGCTGGGACTCCCCCCAGTCAATTAACTGAAAAAGCCTTTTGGATGAGAGCAAAATGTCTTAAATACATAATTATTATTATTATTATTATTATTAGTAGTAGTAGTAGTAGTATGTCCCATAACTCTAAATAACTCTAAAATGGTTTCATAAAGGTTTTGGACAAACTAGGCTTACTGTCTATGGTTGCCACTTAAGGCAACATTAGCCTAGTCTGGATACCATTATTTATTTATTCATTTATTTATTTATTTTGGATTTCAGTCTCATGTATCTCTTAGGCACAGGGGTCTGAATGTTACTAACCTCTACATTGGGATGAATCAAGATGTCATCCAGATTCTTGCCTGGGTTGGGAACAACAGGGATGAGGATGATTCTGAGCCTGTATGGGAGAAAGAAACGTGTTTTCATGCAGATGATCACAGAAACAGCTGATTCACATCACCTTTGTTCTCTTCAGCTTTTCAGAACTGTAGTACAGTGGGTAAAGTTACCCACTCTACCAATTTTGTTTGTTATAGACAGGATTTCAAGGTGCAGCTGAGAACTGGAGAGTGTCCAGTATGGTGACCTTGGGGTTGCATCTCTATCTGATGATGTGGTCCTGTTGGCATCATCAAGCTGTGACCTCCAGCATGCATTCGGTTGCTTTGCAGCCGAGTGTTAAGAAGTCGGGATAAGGATTAGCACCAACAAGTCCAAGGCTACAGTTATCTATAGGACAAGGGTGGATTGCCCCCTCTGACTTAGAAAGTTGAGTTCCCATGTCAGATATCTCAGGGTCTTGTTCACCACTGAGGGTAAAATGAAGAGGCAGATCGACAGATAGATTGGTTATGTGCAGTTATGTGGTTATGTGGTGAAGAGGGAGCTAAGCTTTAAATAGAGGCTCTTGATTTCATTGATTTCGCATTTCGTTGTCTTAGTACTTGTACTTTGTGCAATGACAATAAAGTTTAATCGAATCTAATTTAATTTACTGATCAGTCTACGTTCCAACCTTCGTCTATGGTCATGAGCTTTGGGTAGTGACTGAAAGAATGAGATCACAGCTATACAAGCGGCTGAAATAAGCTTCCTTCGCAGGGTGGCTGGGTTCACCCTTAGGGATAAGGTGAGGAGTTTAGACATTCAGGAGGAGCATGGAGTAGAGCCGCTGTGCCTCTGCTTTGAAAGGTGCCAGTTCAGGTGGTTTGGGCATCTAGTTAGGATGGCTCCTGGGCACCTCCCTGTGGAGGTTTTGTGTACACGTCTGACTAAGGGGAAACCCTGGGACAGACCCAGAACTTGCTGGGGGGGTCTTCATTTCACAGCTGGTCTGGGAATGCCTTGGGTTTCCCAAGAAGCTGCCCGTCTCAGCCTGCTACCACTGCGATTCGGACCCAGATAGGTGGTGGAAAATGGATGGATGGATGGATGGATTATTAAAAGTAAAAATGCAAGAATAAGAGTGGGAATATCAAGCAGTTTTTGAATAATCTTTAGCAATTTTTTTGGAGATGAAGGACCTTGAATGATGCTAACACTGTTCATGACAAAATTATGATGTAAGCATACTTTGTTCATACTGTGTGGCCATCCATCCAACTGTAACTGTCAACACTCCCAGCCCCTAGAATATAACCACCAAGAATAACAGAACATTTTATATGGGCCAACCCACCTTTCATGCTGCACCAACATCATGACGAGCAGGATTAGGGTAAGGACACCCACCACATACAGCACTGGAGTCCACACAGACATAGAGCCAACCTGTCGACTGGTGTCTGTGAGAGAGACAGAGAGAGAGTTGTGGATTGACAGTTTCATAGGCCTATAATCTATGTACCTTTACTGTATTGTGTAAATATCTTAGACATGTTTATGGTTTTCAAGGATTTCTAGGTAAAATCTTACAAGTGAAAAAATCATTGAGTCATTTATGTTTTGTTTTTGTTTTTTTGCATCATTTTGCACTGTGATATTACCTTTTCATTGATTAGCTAGCTTACTCTATTATGATGTGTGAAATGTGTGATTTTGTGGTTTCTGTCTGTGGTTTTGTGGTTTCTGTTACAGGCCACCAAAGCTCAAGGAAGGAATAAGAGGAGTGGGGTCTGTGCCAGAGACCTGTGTGACAAGAGACTACCATCGCTATTAAAATTCCCACTGAACCCCAGTACTGGCACAAGTAAAGTACAAAACTCTATTGTGGCTATTTCTTTCTTTGTTTTTACCAGTGCTGTTGTTCTCCCTCATGGACCCCCAAAACACAGGCTGACTCCAGTCGCTCCAGAATTCAGACTCCCCACAGAAACCTGCTATAGCGCTCCTCACTTGAAACTCATAGAGGGAGCTGCTGGAGGGCAAGTTGATGGAGTAAGTCTGCCTTTCAGAACTGAGTTTGCAACTCTGCAGGACAGATAAATATAGGAAGATGGAGTAGAGAAAAGAGAGAGATATGAAAGTAAAAGCAAAAATACAAAAAAAACAAAAAAAAAAACAATGAAATGCAAGCAGAAAAGGAGAGAGTGACAGGAAGACAGGTTATGTCAAATGCATCTGTTGTATTGTATATTGACTCATGAACAATTTGGGCATGTTAGCCTTCATGTGAACACTTGCCCACCTCCCAGTTATTGTAGTTGCGTCTGTAGCGAACCTCACTCTCCACACAGCCTCCACCAGCTGTGTAGTTCCAGTAGAACCACAGGTTGGAGTCTGTTCCATTCTTGACAGTCACGTTGACTGGTGGATTTAGCTTGACTGGAGATCATACAGGACATTAAATTATAATTAATACAATGTTGTGATATAGTAATAGGGCAGAATTACTGGGATAACACCCATCTAAACCACTCACAACCAACTAACAGTTGAAGAAGGGTTATTATACTGAAGCCATAGGATCCAGAGGGACAGTAGTTTAAGGTTGCAACTGTAATTGACCCACTCCTGTATTATCCAATATATTGGAAAAGCTCGCTCTTTCCCCCTTGGAAATTTCACGAGTCCGATGATGAAGTTGCAAAGTCATGTTGCTGAATGAGTCTATAATGCAGTGGTGACCTTTAAACTTTTCAGTGTGGCTGTCAGGAAACACTTACATACACATGCACCTTTAACACGTTTGGAGTCAGTCAAGCTTATCATCATAACTTTGCAAAAGAAAAGCAAACAATTCTGCATCATCTTTTTCCAGATGTCCATGTTTGTTTACTGTTTGTATCATTCTTTGACAATGTGAATGCAACAGTGTTTATCAGCCACCCTGAAAGCATGTTGGACCCTCCCACAAGCACAAGAACACACAATAAAAGGGAAATTTCTCATGTAGCCTCCACATGGTGGCTCACTCACAAAGGGCATAACATAAAAAGTATGCTTTGTATCCTTTGTGTGAAGTTTGTGGACTCGTGATCACTGATTTATTATGATAAAGTTCACAGCAAACAGCTAATATTTCCTTAACACTGTGCTGTGTTGCTCAGCAACAAGAAATAAATTCATATCCTCAAAAAATATACTTTAATATCTATCATCATTGCTCAAAAATGGCTCTAGTAATATTGTGAAAACCATTGTGACCATGCTGTCATTTTTACCTTATGCTGATAACAGTCCAAAAATGTATAATGCCTTTTGCACTTTGCGCACAATAATTTTCTTATGGCTCTTGTGAATTTATGAAGTAGAACACCAATAAGCATACCTTTTGATTTTAGATTATGGTTCTGCGGAAAACTGCTGTTGCCATACACCAGCAGTGTATAAAAAGTAGAGAACCTGCTACTTATTAGGTTCTGGTGAGTCTGGTTACATCCAACGACAGTGCTGTTCTCTGAGATATAGGTGGTGCACTCTCTGAACTCTTTGTCATTGTGGAACCTGAACAGACAACATATCACAGTTTAGTCAGTCACACACAAAACAATCAATGTAATCATCTCAATTGATAATACATTTGTGAATCAATTTTAATGTAATAAACAGGTTTCATCTGCAGCTGGAGCACTGACATTAGGAGGTTAATAGTCAAGAACTGCAGGTTCAACGCACCATGTGTCATTTTTCCAGCATGTGTCCTTAGACACATGCTGGAAATGATAGTGGATTGTGGTATTACCCAATGGGGAATCCCAGTTAGGATTCCCCATATGTTTGAGTTTGTTTTTTTCTTACTTTCACGTCAGCAAAAAAAAAAAAAAAAAATTCAAATGGCAGATATCTTGAGAAGTAAACTCATACATTCACATATTGTATAACACTGTTAACACTGTCACTAGGTGACTAACCTGCCCTGAAAGGTGTAATTGACGTCTGGAGTCCCTTGGCCATTCCAGGTACAGTGCACATATTCCAGATTCACCACCATACACTTCACATCTGTCAGAGACACGGGAGTGTTGAGACCA
>OMKZ01054780.1:15784-33019 GCA_900302535.1 Neoniphon sammara | reverse complement strand
AAATGTCATGTTCACTGGATTAAAGGGAGATTGGTTCACTGCCTCACTTTTTAGAGCACTGAAATCTCCAGCATGAGGAATGGCCGTCTCACACACACACACACACAGAGTCCGTCTTTTATCTTCTTCTTTTGTAATTCCTGGAATGAGAGAGAAAATATCAGTAAATAGAGCAGAAGGGAATGCTTCCTCTCATTATCCATTTTAGTCTTTGGCTCTATTGGCTTGAATGTCTCCGCTTCAGCCAATGTAGGTCTTTCACTGCCGATACAGAATATTTTTTGGTTGAAACTGCTAATTTAGTATTTGTAAATCGGACTACTTTTGTGTAAAAAAAAAAACCCTAAAAATGTAAAACTTTTTGTTGTTTCCCCTGGAATGTTGTTCTTGTTAGGGCAGTTAGACCATCATGGGATGATGATAGTCTCCTCTGAAACCCAGCATACTGCTGCTAGTACTGCTACTAGGCCCTACTACTAGTAAGCATGTGCTAGTGATGCTAGTTTGGTTTCCTCATATTGTGGTAACAAAAGCTTTGAAGACAGCAGCACATACAGCTGTATGTCCCGACTCAGAAGAACAAACTCCTGTGGGGTGTTTGTATTGTTGCAGCTTGGAGCAGAGTGTGTGACGGCCCATATGAGAACAAATGCTGCTCTGTTACAGTCAGCCTTGGCTAATCTTGGCAAGCCAACACTTATTAACACAGAGATTTATCTGTGTGGGTGTATGTCCGCTCAAAGACAGGAGATGGATTGAGTGGTCCTACTCAGTATTTTTTATTAGACTAATACATGGGTTTAGCATTAGCCTCTTATTAAAGGAATGCTCCACATTTTGGGTAAAATAGCCCTTTTCTGACTTACTCAGACTGAGACAAGATGTTCCATACCATTTTCGCCTGTACTTCCATTGGTTCCGTTCCTATGGCTAGCATTTCATGTTAGCTTTGACATTTCATGTCAGCTGTAAGGTTTATTTTTTCACTTTGACAAAGTTAGGCTAATGACTCCGGTAGACTTTATGTCTACCGGAGTCTTTATGCTAAGCTAGATAGATAGATAGATAGATACTTTATTCATCTCCAAGAGAAATTCACAGCTTTGTTTCCCTAACACAAAATGCTAACACAAAGCTAACACAAAATGCCACCCATCCGAACCAAACCAGTGGACGTACAGAGGTTAAAATGGGATTGAACATCTCGTCTCATTCTGGGTAAGTCGGAAAAAGGGTATTTTGCCCAAAATGTTGGAGTATTCCTTTAAAAATCAGATCTGTCCAGTTAGTGTTATCCACTTCTGATGCATATGACACAGTTTGATTATATATTTGATGAAGAATTCAGTATACTTGAATGTTACTGTAGCATGATCCTGGGAACATTCAGTGTCTGAATGCTGTTTGAAAGTTTTTTCTACCCTGGTGAAAATAAAGTTTGGGGGGAAACACTGAGTACTGTTGGGGGGGGCATTCTGGCATAAAAAGCGCTGCTGTCGGTCAAGCTGACAGCCATGTCAGCTATACATCCTGTCTTGTATCAGCTTTGGGATTTAATGTGTGTGTGTGTGAGAGAGAGACAGGACTCATTGGCCTTGTGGGCTGCTGACACACACACACACACACACACACAGTGATTTCCTCCCAATGGCCGTGCTGTTATCTGCCAGCCTTAATCTGCGGGTTTCTTATGGAGGCGTCGAGGCTGTGAGGAGGGTTGATTTGTAGCCACATGTCACTGCCGAGGGGGGGGTTGATACCAAAGCAGAAACTCACCTGAAACAAAGAGTCTTTTCTTTCCAGCCATGGAGGGAATGTGCTCCTTTGGTCCTTTCATTCACTGAGGACAGTGGGCCCCTGCTGACTTCCTTTGTGTTTTCATGGTGGCTCAGGTTGTTTCACTCTGGAGGAAACTGACTAATGCTGTCACAAGGCCAGAATTTTGACGCTGACCAATACTATGTATAAAATCAAAGAACATGAAATTACAATACCACGACAAACAAGAAGAGCATTTGGATTTGGATGTGGATTGGTTGTTTGTCCGTCTCTGTTGGCATCAGTTTGGTGGTCTGGGGTCCCTTTGTGCAGTGGTTCTCAACTGGTCTAGTTTCAGGGTCCACATGTGCTCTGAGTAAGTCACAGTCCACACACAGGCCAATCTAAGAACAACTCAGTTTTATTTGGCAAAATAAAAAGTACAGTAATCCTCAATGCTTTCATGCACTATTTTAATATAAAATAACAAAGAGCGTGCATAGAAGGCTTAGTATCAATAAAATAAACTTTTATGTGGCAAGTTCCACATAAAAGTTAACCACAAAATACTGAAAATGTAGAAGAAACTGGGAAACAAAGATCCTTCCTCACCCCCACTGAAAAGAAATTGCATTACAGCATTTATATTTTCAAACCTCATCTGCAAGGCGTTCTACCACTCATTCCGTTCCACTTGATTGGAAAAACGTGTGATTGCCCGAGTCGCACATCTTGTAGCCTAGCCGCCAGTTCACCCCATCAAGAAAAATAAATGGGGTCACCGGCTGAAGAGAGCGGTTCTTGTTGTTTTTCTTCCATCCAGTGACTTCACTGGCATGAATCTGCCTTAAGTCTTTGTTTCTTTGCAGTTTTGAATCATTCCCATTCTCATTTTGACATCATGGTAGCTAAACTGGCTTTAAGTTTATTTCCAGGGCTTGAAAAGTCTTGAATTTGGCTTTCTGAAAGCTGCACTCTGAAACCCTGGACTACATTCCCACATTTCAGCCTTTGTTTTGAGGCCTTGCTCCAGGGCTCGTCAGCCATTATCGAAATAAGTAGGAAAAATAGGAGAAGGGGGGTAGGCTTGAGAGAAACTGTTGATGGAAAATACAAATAAGATAGTTTGGTGTTGGACATTATGTGCTGTAATTTTCACTGTTTGAAGCAAGAGGAAAGCAGTTCTGGTGCTTCATCCCTCTCCTCTCTCCTCGTCTGTCGGTGTGTCTGTTGTCTTTGAAGTGCATGTGCTGGGATCTGATCTGGGATGGGTTTCTCCTCCCCCGTCTGAGTCAGAGCCTTGGTCCAACTGACCCCAGACCAGGGATTGGGAAGGAATCCCCCATGTTACTGCAGGTGGGGTTGGAACAATATTGACTCAGGAACTCAACTCATTTTATTAGACTCAGATTCCCCAGTGTGTGTGTGTGTGTGTGTGTGTGGAGGAAATTCAGATGATGCATGGCACCTGGAATGTATTTTCATGTTCATATGTTCATCCACAAAGCTCCTCTTCCCCATATGAGCGGTGGAGCAGATCCAATTTTTAATAAAAGGACATTATCAGACAAATATATTCTCAAGCCCATATATTTGTCCAAGCCTAGGCAACAGCTCCCAAGTGTTTTAACATAAGGAGTATGATGAATACTTTGGACTAACTCTTCCTTTAAGTTATTCATTTAAATGCTATAAAAACAATAGCAATATTCTTATGGCCACATTTTCATTCATGCAGAATCATATGAGGTAGAGTTGCTGCTCGATGGTGGTGGTGGCCAAGCTGTATGGAGGGATTTCTGGGTAAAAAGTAGTGTATTTCCATGCACAAACCAAGAAATGCAAACATTTTTCATGATCCACAAACGCATGCTGAAATATTATATATGCTTGTTTTGTGTAGACATTATATAAATGTGTGAGGGCATTTGCAAAAACAAATGCATGTTTGTAAAATGCTGTATAAATGGTAAACGGACGCATTTCTGTAGTGCTCTTCTAGTCTACTGACCACTCAAAGCGCTTTACAACATATGCCTCACATTCACCCATTCATGCACACATTCACACACTGATGGCTGATGCTGTCATGCAAGCTGCCAACCAGCTCACCAGGAGCAATTAGGGGTTCAGTGTTTTGCTCAAGGACACTTCGACACGCTCTCTGGAGGAGCCGGGGATCAAACCAGGAATCTTACGGTTACTAGACGACTGCTCTGCCTCCTGAGCCATGCCACCCCCTTTTTAAAACAAATCCAGTGTCGCAGAAGTTCACAGCTAATATGCAAAATCATGTTCAATAGTCAGATTGATGTTTGTCACATTCGGCTATCAATTTAAAAGGTAATAACTGATACTTGCAGAATTTTGACCTGGAATTCACTCCATACTGCTATTGTTCTACATATCTACATGGATTCTGAAATTTTTAAAGGTGCAATTTTATATTTCCAGCAAGAGGCCAAAACAGACAGAAAAGGCTGGATTAAGAAAAACAGAGGCCCTGTGTGGACGGGGCCTCTGGTTCAGCACTGTGGTGTACCTCCATTTTAAATGGAGCTGTGGTTAGTCTCCCAACACCTGATAACACACAGAGTTTGCCTCTCTCTATCACACACACACACACACACTCACACTCACACACTCCTGATAGACATGCCAGGTGAGAGATTTTTTCTTTTTTTTTAAAGCAAGAGAGTGACGTTAACACACTTTCTCTCTCTCTCTCTCTCTCTCTCTCTCACACACACACACACACACACACACACACACACACACACACACACACACACTCCTGGAGTACTACTTTTTATTATTACTCTAAAGTTGTATTTATTTCTATTTGTGACCAACCTAAGCTCAATGTCAAACTGTCACCTTATGAGTGTGTTTTGGGAGGGGGGGCAGCCTTAACGCACACACGCGCGCACACACACACATACACCCCTCTCTCTTTCTCTCTCTCTCTCTCTCTCCCCATCTCCCCCTCTCTCTCTCTCAGGTTTTATCTAACTGATAACAGTTACCTACAGTGTTGGCCTACTTTGTGTGTGTGTGTGTGTGTGTGTGTGTGTGTGTGTTTGTGTTTGTGTTCTAAATCATACTGTTACCAGTTAAGTCACAGGTATCGCTTTCATATCTTTCCTCTCTTTCTCGACACTTCTGTGTGTGTGTTTGTCTGTGTGTGTGTGTGTGTGTGTGTGTGTGTGAATTCCTTCTCTTAGGCGCTGACGTCTCTGCCTGGCACAGCCAAGGAGGAGGATTAGATTGGACACACACACACACACCAAAGAGTGGGCCCTAATACACAATATTCATCGCTGCATTTATTCATTATACAGGAGATTTTAGGAGGGAGGGAGGGAGAGGGAGAGAGAGAGAGGGAGAGAGCTACATATCTGTCTTAGTCGCTTGTCGCAGTTTGGCTCTGGAGGAAATTTACACCATAACTCTCCCTCTGATGGTATCTATTTGAAGTGAGCAAGTGTAGGAAACAAGTGACAGATGCAAAATAGGGACAATGACATGTCATATACACACCTAAACAAAACACACACACACACACTCCCCATATTGACATCAAAGAATTCCCTAATCCTCAGTTGATAGCTCAGTGCCTCGACATGACTGGAAATATGCAGCTCTTTGTGTGTGTCTGTGTCTGTGTCTGTGTGTCTGTGTGTGTGTGGTAGCGTGCAGAAGGTCTTATCCATGCTGTTGTGTGGTAAAATACTGCAACATGAGCATTTCCTATTAGCCTGTGTGAATAAAGCTGTGAGGGATTATTAGCATGAAAGCTGCAAAGGGTTCAACTGAACCGATCCAAATTTAAATTTTAAATTTCAATAAGCTTTACATTTAGTGGCAGGCAAAAATAAGGACAGTATAAGTAATGTGGAAAACTTTTCCTGTGACAGTACAAGTGGCTCATCATCCAGAGGTGCTGCCAGGCTGGTTGTGGCCATGCTGCGTGTTAAACCGGACTTGTATCTCCAAGGCAACGGTTGCCAATGGTCACACAAGCTTGACAGCGGCAACCCACATTCCACAAGTAAATCACAACACACATTCCCTGACTTCACCCCCCATCAATTGAAACCCGCTCCCAGACCCCCTGTCTCATCAGAGAGAGAGAAAAAAACCTTATTCTGCACCTTAACCCTATCGCTGTCCACACTCCGTTTCTTCTTTCTTTCTTAACCCCCTCCTTGTCTCTTCCTTTCCTTTCTCAACTTAAAAGGAGTACTCCAAAAATTTGGGCAAAAATACCCAGAGTGACACAAGATGTTTGATACCATTTTCACCTCTGTGTGTCCACTGATTCGGTTCCTATGTGTAGCATTTTCTGTTAGCTTAGCATAAGGACTTGAAGTCTACAGGAGTCATTAGCCTAGCTCGACCAAAGTGAACCTCAAAGCAACTCCATGTTATGACCCTGGGTCATAATTGGTATTTGTGTTTGAGTGTGGACAGCAATATTTTGATTTTGTGCTGTTCTCCCTCCCTATCAGAGGGTGGTGCTGTGCCCTCTGTCTGTTTCTATTTTTCATTGTGTTCTATCACAAGTGGCGGCTGGGCATTGGTCTCGAGACGGATGGCAACGACTTTAAAAAATGACTGCTGACCGAGACTGGAAGTCTACAGGGGTTATTAGCCTAGCTTGTAGTTGATTTATTCAACAACAGGTAGCAAAAGACGTCAGGGAGAGGACGGCCAAAACAACAAACAAAATCACTTATTATTCAATCTAACTTACCTATCATCAAAAACATTAAACAAAACAAACTACAGATCACTTACCTAACTCCCTTACATAAACAGGAGAAAAACAATTGAACAAAAAAGGCTTCTCACCCCTACAGCTACCAGGACTGCTTTCGAATACTATTTACAATATTTACAACAATCGTCAATCCAAAATCACTAAGGCAATAGTCGGTAGTCAATACACAGTTTGAGAGTTCGGCGATCACTCAATACACAAACAGCATGGTCAGGTTGGAAGTTGAGAATGAGTTGAAAGGGAAGAGACCTCGGTCAGCAGTCATTTTTTAAAGTCGTTGCCATCCGTCTCAAGACCAATGCCCAGCTGCCACTTGTGATAGAACACAATGAAAAATAGACACAGACAGAGGGCACAGCACCACCCTCTGACAGGGAGGGAGAACTGCACAAAAATCAAAATATTGCTGTCCACACTCAAGCACAAATACCAATTATGACCCAGGGTCATAACATGGAGTTGCTTTGAGGTTCACTTTGGTCGAGCTAGGCTAATGACTCCTGTAGACTTCAAGTCCCTATGCTAAGCTAACACAAAATGCTACCCATAGGATCTGAACCAGTGGACATGCAGAGGTGAAAATGGTATTGAACATCTTGTGTCAGTCTTGGTAAGTTGGAAAAAGTGGATTTTGCCCAAAACCTTGGACTATTCTTTTAAGTTTAACAGGCTTATTAAAGTGAAAGTCAGAACTTTCTAACACGATGTGACATAGTTGGCCACAGTTGCATCTAGCCATGAGAACTTTGGAGTTTTCCTCAACGTAAATTTGCCTCATTTTCAGTGTATGCCTCGCGGAGGCTTATTTTTGAAGTGCAGCCCCCCCTTGTTATGCATTGCGTCTCTGACTCTGATTGTAGTGTCTTTTATTCAGAGCCAGTTGGTGTTCACTGATCTGAGGTCAGTTACATCTCAGACATGATAAACAAAACAAAATTCACCAATGCATGCCATAATTCGTCATGTATGGGAGAAATTATTGAAGTTTTCCTAATTCCTTGAAAACAAGTCTGTATTTGAAAAATCCTGACCTGAACCTCATTTGTGTAGTTTTTAAAAACAAATTGCTAACAGCTAAGGGGTTAGACATGATGACCTGTCACACACGATTGGAGTTTAGTTTAGTTTAGTCCCGATTCTCCACCTCTTAATGTTTTTTGTTGTTTCCTTGATCAAAGAGAACAGATCAGACAAAGAAACAGACATGGCAGCTGCTAACCTGGTATTTTGTATGGCTCAGCAGCAAGCTAGAATAATTCTAGTTCCAAATACCACACTTATTATGGCTCATGAGATCCATTTGTGAGTCTTTTGTTAATTTGTGGTTTTTGAGATGTAGCTCGTCTCATACACTTAGCCTGTGTTCGGTCAGGATTCATCTCTGCTTACTGTCTTTAACAGAGTGAAGATAGTCAGCCAGATGGCATTCTCTGTTTTGGGCTGGTTTGTGTTTTTGTTTGGTTATGTCAGTGTTTCAGATAATTCATTCGGATTTGTTGAACATATTTGTTTATTCTGATTGATTTTTGGAAAGCAATGCTGCTCTCCATTGGGGGTGTTATTGGAGCGTCTTAAAATTGTACTGAATTTTGGGTGCTTCTTCATGAATGTAGACATTTTTGGGCGCTTGTGGTGTGAATCTTTGGATTAACAGAGATTTAATTTAATTTACTTGTTGGTGATTCAATTTCAATTTCAAGCAGCATGATATTGTAGTGAAATTTCAGGACTGGATGTGGGTTTGTGTTTGAGACATTCTTGTACCTCAGTAGCGCCAAGGATCGGGGCTTAAAAGCTGCGCCTGAATGGACCATAGGATTTGCATGTACACGTGCGCGCACACACACACATTCACACACACAGTCTCACTCACTCAGTCTTGGGTAGTAATGAGGCATATCCGATGTGCTGTCTCTTCATAAGGAGCATTGCCAGTGGGAAATCAATAGGACTGAGTGTACGCAAGCTGGTGTGTGTGTGTGTGTGTGTGTGTGTGTGTTGGCAGTGAATGATGTAACATTCTTCTTTGCCTGTTGCCACACAACATGCTGACACACTCCACTTCCTGGCTCGCAGCCAATGGCGCTTCTCCCCTTCCACGACAGACACAGCTGCCCGCCAATGGCCTCTCTGCACAGTCCTGCAGGGTTAATGACTGATAAAACACACACAAACACGGAGAGAGAGAGAGAGAGAGAGAGAGAGAGAGAGAGAGAGACACACACACACACACACACACACACACACACACACACACACACACAAAACTGACCTGTTTCCCAAAACAAAAATAATTCAAAAGTGAATAAGGAGCATTTCCATCACTTGGTGTGATGTTTGAACCATCCAAGGCCTCTTTTCAGTTGGTAAACTGTTGTGCAATAAGAAAGAGCTCAGCTCATGTCATTATTTGACAGGCGCTCTTCCATTGCTGTTATCACATGCTGTTGTTATTAAAAAGCTTTGAGGACATTTTATGGAAATGTGTTGTTTCATATTGGCTTTTTCCAGTTCAGTCTGTCAGAATTTGCACTCAGAAGCCCAGCAAGGGAAAAACAAGTGTCATAGTGAAATAATGATGGTGGTGAGATTTAAAGAGAGTGATCCATACATTCTCTGTGTGTCTGCATCTCTCTCTGATAAGGATCACTGCTGTTAGGTCAGTCTGTGTTAGCTGGACTGGTTTTCAGGCCAGCAGAACCCATGCACTCTGCAGTATTATTGAAATGCCTAATGACTTTGATGTGCAGGGCCGGTTTACATTGGCAGGTGGCAGACCAGTGCCCCCTGTAGGTGGTCCTGGACACTGGAGAGGGCTGGTCAGCAAATGTACCAGCATGGCCTCATGTGGCCTCTTTACACTGGCATTGTAATCTTTGTTAGTGCATTCAGAAATATGCTGGCATGGCCATTGTTGACAGTTTGCTCTCCCCAGCCTCTCTGGCATCTGCCACAAATGCTATGGCTTAACTAAAACCTTAGCAAAGACTACATAGATAAAAGTTGCAGTAATAATGTTTCTCTAACTGGGTCTGACATGATGTATTGTGAAGGAGCCAATCAAATTTCATGACATGCCTCATGGGTGCATGAGGCAAGTTTCAGATTTAGACCAATGCGAGGCGAGTAAAACTGAGTGTTTTCTCAAATGAAAAACAGGCTAGTATTCCTCAGAAAACTTCTATAATCCTCTGAAGATATAATCCAGGTTATTTCAGGTATAGATTTGGCAGTGGAGGTGATGCTGCTCATTAATATGAAAGTAGCTTGAAGTAAAAGCTGCGATATGCTAAATGGACTATTTTCTTTTATACAGAAATATCATTTGTATTGTGAGATTGTTTTTGTTTTAACATTTAAGAACAAATTCTCATTTACAACGACAGCCTAGCAAGTGTTAGCGCTGGCACTTTTTGAGGTGGTAAAGGCTGAGAAACCCTGGACTAATTGATATGCGTTCTCCCTCTGTCTCTCTTGACCAGGATTTGGAGTTCCACGGTGTGATGCGGTTCTACTTCCAGGACCGGGTTGCTGGCAACTTTGCCACCAAGTGCATCAGAGTCTCCAGCACGGCCACAACGCAGGATGTCATCGAGACGCTGGCCGAGAAGTTCAGACCCGACATGAGGATGCTATCCTCGCCCAAATACTCCCTGTACGAAGTGCATGTCAGTGGAGGTGAGTCCCATAGCCTGACAGTGAGAGAGAAACAGAGAGGTTAAATTACATACTGTATTTCCTCTAATGAAAGATGGTAGTCAGTGAAAAGCCTGGTCTCAGGCCAGGGAAAAAAGAAAACTGGAGAGGGTGAAAACAATTTGACCGGGAGAGGGGGAAAAATAAGTGCACTTAATACCGGCGCTCCTTCAAAATTTTTTTCCTCTCTCCCGGTCATTGGAGACAGGGAGAGGGAACAAAAAATTTGACTGGGACAATGGACAGAACACACCTGCATTGCAGTGTGTGATGGTGACCGTGACCGTGACCGTGACCGTGACGCAATCTAGCATGTCCGGTGGACACTAAGAGTAAGGTTATAATGCAGAATGTTCACGTATTACAGTTAAGTTCAGATCTTTGTCCCAGAAAGGAAATTTTGCTTGCTGCATGGCTCAACAATCAAACATAATCCCAGTTAGTCTGAATAGTACGCAGGATATAAAAAAATCAACAGATAAGAAACAGTTAAAACTAAGACAATTAATAGTTGATGACAATCTGTAAGAAAAGCAATAAAAACTGTTAAATCAGGACCCTAGAAACAAAGGACGATAAGAGATTGAGTGAACGTGTCTTTATTGGACAGATAAGACAGGAGTGTTTGTATCAATTGTCAATGCACATTATATTATTGGAAATGCAAAGTATGTGCATTGCACAGATGGCAGCGTGGAAATAAGATGTGTTCTACAAAGAAGTGAAAAATGTATCACCTTCATGAGCAATTAGTATGAATTTCATGAATGTAATGCAGGTGCCAAGATTGACAGTGGCATTAAAAACATTTGTGGCTCTTTGAGCGATGGCCTTGCTCTTCAGTGGCTCCTCTATAGAAAATTTGTGAAGTACCACTGCATTACAGAACTGATTAATCATTTTGAACCCAATGAACCATTCAGTGGAAAAATAGCCCTTTCCATGTCTCCTTGTAATTCAAAGTAGCCACCAGCATGACTGCTGCTCATACCTTTGACATTCAATCTGATTGGTCATAAAACTCAACAGTGAGGACAATGGGCCAATAACAGGGCAGGGACGCAAAGATAACAGCCTCATCAACAGGTGACAAATAGTAATCCCAGAAACCTTTCTTCAAGCACAACCAACTAGTCCAACTCAATGTCTTGCTGGCCCAGGGCCATCAGATAAGCCTTTTTGTTGAACCCTGACATGGATATATAATATGTGTGCGTGTATGTGTGTGTGTGTGTGTGCACATCCATGTTAGAAGAGCGTCAGCTAGACTTGGATGAGAAGCCTCTGGTTGTTCAGCTGAACTGGAACAAAGACGACCGAGAAGGACGCTTCGTCCTGAAAAACGAGAACGACATCCTGCCCAAGGTGGGTTGGCCCGCCTGATTGTTTGACAGTCAACCAGACAGTGCACTCACCCAGCCACTCATTTGTCATCTATCAAGGCCATGTCACACATATTTTTATAAATGCCCATTGCTACCGCTCCTTTTCCAAAACACTTAAAGTTAAATATATCTGCTGGCCATGTACCTCAGATTTCTGGGCCCATTTTGTTGTTTGGTGGTGAATTGCTCTCATTCCGGTGGAGAACATGTCAAACATGAGGGCAATATCCTTTAATGGATTCATTCAAACACTCCTTCATTCATCAGTGTGATTTATGAATTTCTCTGTTCACCTCAGCAAGCATTTTTTTTTCTCGCTCTGTTAGAAGAGTCAAAGTAACGGTCCAGAGAAGGAGAAGGATGGAGTGATCCAGAACTTCAAAAGAACTCTGTCCAAGAAGGAGAAGAAGAAGGAGAAGAAGAGGGAGAAGGAGTTTGCCCGAATCCCTGATGGAGACGAACAGACGCTGAGCCGAGAGGATGGGTAACACACACACACGCACACAGATGGTTATACGTCTTTCTGTCCCCCTCCTAGATCCTCTCTGCCCTTGGAGAGATCTTGGGGTTTATTTTTCCAAGAAAAGCACAGAAGGCTCTAGAAGAATAAAGAATAGTGATTTAAACTTTGACCTTGTGTTCCTCTGACTCTTTCTCTCTGTGTTTTTCTTTGACCCCTCCTGTCTTCTTTCCTTTGGTTCCTCCCCCTCGCTCGGTGATTCAGGGAGAACAGTCGTCTGGCAGCAGAGGTGTATAAGGACATGCCGGAGACCAGCTTCACCAGGACCATCTCAAACCCAGAGGTGGTGATGAAAAGGAGGCGGCAACAGAAGCTGGAGAAACGCATGCAGGAGTTCAGGAGCAGTGATGGGAGGCCCGACTCTGGTATGTTCGGGTTTACAGCATCAGAACAATTCAGATGACATTCAGGGTGGCCTTATTGGTAGTCATTACCCCTTTGTCTCTGATTTGAGCATTTTCAAGACTTTCAGATCAAAAAGTCGATCATCTATGGGACATTAGGAGGGTTGAAATGGTATTGTACAGTAGCCTCACGCTTTGTTTACATCGCCATGTTGGTTCATTGTAAGTATGGAACAGAGTACTCAGAGTACGAGTAAGAGAAAATGGACATTATTGGATATTGAAAACGGATATTGTTGGATTAGGGTTAGGGTTAGCACCGTACAGTCTGTACGGTGCTGTATGCTACGTCCAGTGTGCGATCTGCTGCCGGGGATGGTGGGGATTTCCTAGCCTCTGTTTTTTTACTTCCTTAACTCTGGTCGTTCGTTTTCATCTATGGAGGCGATGTGATTTATCCCGTTCTGGTTGTCAGTTTCATTAGCGGTGGAAACATCTGTATATTTAGCTGTATAAGCCTTAGATTAAAAAAATATATTTTAGAACATCCCCAGTTCTATTTTTTTCACAAATCGCACCCTGGTTATCTGTCTCGTCATCATTGCCTGTTCAAGACACTTATGTACATTTCAGTGTACACTTAAAACAACAATTGCTTACATTTGAGAGCAATATTACATGCAATTGTGAAAGTGATTGTCATTAAACAGAAGTGTAGGCTGCTCATCCACATCTCTGTTCAAATGAACAACACGAAACAACATAATGACGTTAACTGGTGTCAAGAATGAAAACAACAACGGTCTTTTTTTCTTAATGCTTTATTTTTCATTTGGGTTATTACATTTGGGTTCAATAGTCAATACAACTTTTACAAGTAGTAAAAGACAGACTCCGACAGGTTGACAGGCACAGCATATCTTTGTTGTTGTGTAACGTTAGCCTAACATTTGTCTCTGGCACTCGTTAGATAAAACTTAATCTCTCCTCTCCTCGATCACTGTTTCTTTTTTTTAGAATTTTGAATTTCCTAAAGATGCCTTTAACTCAGTCTCAAATAGAGATGCAGCGATTGGAATATTCTTGGCTGATACCGATATCCGATTTTTGATTAGTTTTGCCTGCTGATTGCCGATATTTGCCGATACCGTTTTTAAAATAAACAAAACAAAAACAAAGCTCTGTAATTAGACGGCACACAATTTTTTTCCCATTTCTATTCTTTAATGAGCGTTTGCAGGGGGTGGCGGTCTCGCTGCACTCTTAGCCAGCTTAGCTTGTTTTGTAGCCTCTTGGTATTTGGCATAATCAGCCCTGTGATGCACATTTAAGTGCCTAATTAAGTTTGTTGTCCCATATGTTTTTGCATCTTTCCCTCTGTGGCCTATCTTTCTGTTGCAGGCTTTGCAAATAGAATATTTTTGATTTTCTTCACTCTCACTAGAATGACTCCAGATTTCCGACATGTTGCTGTGTGCTGTGTTATTACGTCCTGTTTCAGACTCTGCCTTGTTGCACGGCTTCGTGCAGCATATGTGCATAAACCTCATCGGAATAATACCGGCCGCTATTAAATCATTGGGCTGATACCCGATTTTGGCCGATACGCTCATTATCGGCCATTTGTATCAGTGGCTGGTCAATCGGTGCATCTTTAGTCTCAAATACTGTTATTGTTAAACCTGGCAAATGCATACCCAAATTTGACGATAAAGTGAGCACAGCAGCAAAGCATTGACAGTTATCGTGTAACAGAGGGGGACGCTATGAACCAACATGGCAGACTGGGGCCTTGGTTCAAGTGTGTGACGTCGCGTGCAACCCTCCTATTGAATGGGGTTTTCCTAATTCCTTAAAAGTAATTCATGGCGTTTAGATGTTTATTTGTATATGAAGAATTTCTTGTACAGTTTTTATAACCTGAACATGATCAGTGCAGTCTTAAAAAAAGTGCTTAGTGGTTAGCCACCCATGATGGCCCGTCACACATGACTGGAATTGTAGTGATTCTCCTCCTCTTAATACTTTTGTTGTTTCTTTGAACAAAGAGAATAGATCAGCCAAAGAAGTGGACATCGTAGCTAGCTAACCGGGTATTTTTATGTCTCAGCAGCAAGCTAGAATGATTGTAGTCATATATTTATCAGGCAAAGCCGTCATAGAATGGCCAACTACATATTTAACGTGCACCTCAGCTTAGCTTTTTTGTTAGCAAAATAATGATTTGGGTTGGAAAGAAGCGGCTGAATTCAGTGGGTCGTCACATTTAAGAGGCAAATGTCAGATAAATTCATCCTAGACCTAAATGACATTTAAATTCCCAAAATATCTATATATGTATATACTGCATATAGAATATATAAATGGGAGAGAATGAGGTAAAATGAAACACACACACACACACACACACACACACACTCACACACACTGGCTGGTTTGGTGTGTTTCTTTGTGGTTGTGGTGTGTTTGTGGGTGTTAGGCACAGTGGGACTGTGTGTGTGTGATTCAGGCATTACCTAATCACATTGCCAGACAGACAGATGGACCGAATGACAGACCCTAAAAACAGCTTTAACCACTGTTCACATATGGTAGACGTGTGCACGCGCGTGCATACACACACATGCACGCGCATGCTCAGCCGGTGGGACTGGATGGCTTGTGGTTAGACAATGACGTTCTCCCAGCAGAAAGTGCTATTTTAAAAAGCCCAGTTTATGTAACACTGCTGAAAATCGTATTGCTTTGCTGTAGCTTCAGCTGTGAGACTTGCTAACGTGATCTTTTCTACTAGGTACAGCATGAACACACCTTTTCTCTACACTTAAGGCAATCAACACAGACCGATTCATACATTTGATTGTAGAAACAGTCTCATTCTTGTGATTCTTCATTTAAGGGTAAATGTACATCAGTGGTTCAGATTTGCCTAGATACACCAAAACTGATAGTCATGTCAGTATTCATATACACTTAAACCCAGTGTTTATTTCCAGACAGTACAGTTAGAAGAGTCCAAGTAGAGTAAAATGGTACTGTATGCATGTACAGTAAATTTGTAGATAATATGCACAGCAAGCTGGTGTACCTGGACAGGAAATTTGTACATATATACTGTGAAGTGGTTCACTTGTACTTTAAGATGATGTAATGCATACACAGTAAACCTGTGTATATGAGCAGTAAGTACACTCCATGTAGAGTAAGTTGGTGCACATGTGCAGTAAGTTTTTTTTATACTACATGTAAAGTAGGTTGGCACACATGTACAGTATGTTATAGTGTATTTGCAATAAGTTTGTGAACATGTACAGTTGGTTGGTTTACCCCATGCACAGTAAGTTTGTGCACATGTACAGTAAGCTGGTGCACAGGCGGCCATTTCTCTTTCCACAATTAACATTAAAAAGGGATACCAGTACATTTGCTGAACTGATAATGATAGGACTGAAAAATTACTTAATTAATTAATCTACACTTACTGTATGTTTTGATGGGCAAGGAATACATTGGTGTTGAGGAAAATGATCTGTTTAGATCATACTGTAATGATGAATTCAGTATAAAGAAGTTTGTGCAAAGAAATACAATAAAATTGCAAATTCAAGAGAACTGAGAATGTTTTACTGAATGCCATAGACAGTAAAATGGCAGTGATCCTGGTTGCTTCACACTGCCTTAAAGAAAATTAATTTCAGCGTAGAGTTTTAGTTCCCCATGATGGTCTAAATGCTGTCCCAGTGGGGTGAATAAAGCCATATAGCAAGATACACGAAGTAATCAAAGTGTGTATGTTTTGTATGGTCCTATAGGGGGTACTCTGCGGATCTATGCCGACAGTCTGAAGCCCAACATCCCCTACAAGACCATCCTGCTGTCCACTACAGACATGGCCGACTTTGCTGTGGTGGAGGCGCTGGAGAAGTATGGCCTGGAAAAGGAGAACCCCAGGGAGTACTGCATCGCTCAGGTAACAGTACCTTTTACGGTGACCGTGGTTACACTCCCCAAAGCCTCTCCCATCTTTATCCTCTTAGATGGACACTGGCTCCAGCCAATCATATGAAACAACAGCTGCTTCCACAGCCAGTACAATCAAGGATCATGCACAAATACATATCGGTGGTAGTCAGTGGTTGTTTTCTGATGAAAGCAGAGTTCTGGGAAATGTTTTTACATTCTTAAAAATTTCCGAAAATAGATAACTACTACTACTTAACAGCTACTTTCCCATTTCCAGTGAAGACATCCAACAAACAATATAAAAAAAACCTAAACCAATTCATCTAATATAAACTGACACGGCTTAACCAGGGAACTTCAAATTAAATTTCTACAAGCTACTACTATCACAGGCATTCCAGACATGGCAGTTCAGTGAGGACCTAATGAAAATTCCACAAGCTCTTAGACACATCAGCACATGGAGATGCTGGACCTTCTTAAAAGCAGGAGAAATGAGTTGCAGAAAGAGTTGAAGAGCGTGATCTATGACAATAATTGTAAAATACTGTCCCTTGGGGATCTGAAGTTGTACATGTGCTCCTTTATTCAGATTACTTAATGATTTTTTTTTTGAGGATGATAGCACTGTGTATGAATGATGATGTGTGTAGCGGCTACTTTGTTGACCATCTATTTTCCTGTGCAGCAAGATGACAAGTCAGGTAAGGAGGTGATCCTGGACGATGCTGAATGTCCACTGCAGATCTTCAGGGACTGGCCTGCTGACAGAGGTAACACACACAC
>OMKZ01054780.1:0-11984 GCA_900302535.1 Neoniphon sammara | reverse complement strand
CGTGTGTGCGTGTGTGTGTGTGCGCGTGTGTGTGGGGGGGTGTCGGGGGGGGCCTTGTGCATGTGTTCTTCTACCTCCGCACCTGCCTGCCTGTCTGCCTGCCTAGGGCGAGGGAATCACTATGCCTACTACACCTATCGGCACCGTGAAGGTAAAAACTCACCACACCTCCTCTGTGTCTGTTGCTTGTGCTAATGGGCTGGGTGGGAGGTTTGAGGGAGTCACGCCCAGATTGGGTATTGTGGGAATACACAATCCCCTTGCTAAATACATTTTTTAAGTATCTCTTCATAAATCTCTTAGGATCCTCCCTGCTGTTGATTGGTATTCTCAGATTTTCTCATCTGTCACTGTCACATTCACCAGAAATTTTAGACTAAGTGATTTAAGATCAATTTATTATGCTCTCTTACTGTTCTTCAAGGGTATGTTTGACCCCAAAAATAAGCCTGAGGAGCAAACTAAACTGGCAACATCAGAGTAAACTTAAGTGCAAGAAAGGGAATTTGTCTCAAAGTGGTTATTTGTGCCATTTTCATATCAGCAAATATCAGTTTTGCTACTCTCTAACACTGATTAATACACCACAATGATTTGTCCTGTATCTAGTTCATGAACACCTTTACATTTGATGTTGTAAACACCTGGTGTCAGGTAGGCCACTTATAGAAGCTCGACCTTTATCAGTAGAAAAAATGCTAAGGTTTTATAATGGAGCCACCTATCACTCAACACAGTGTATGCTAAAATGTTAGCATGGAGCCTACTTTCAATAAGTATAGAATATGCTAAAATGCTAGCATGGAACCTACAGTCATTCAACATAGTGTATGCTAAAATGTTAGCATGGAGCCTACTGTCATTTAATATAGTGTATACTAAACTGTTAGCATGGAGCCTGCTGTCACTCAACATATTATATGCTAAAATGTTAGCATGGAGTGGAGCCCTGTATTAATCAACATATTATTTGTTAAAATGTTAGCATGAAGCCTATTGTCAATCAGCATAGTTTATGCTAAAGTGTTTGCATGGAGCCAACAATCTACCAGGGACACAAGGATGATTTTTGTGTCTATGATCTCATCACTTAACTAAGTTGACCAGTGAGACAGTTTACCAGAAACTCTTTATTTTCCTGTTCAAGTTGTCTCAGTAGCCTTGGACTAAGTAGATGGATTCTGATGTTAAATTACAGAGGGTGGTCTGGTTTTAGTGCTAGCCAGTTTTATTTGATTTTTTTTTTCCATAACAGCCAGTGTCCCTGCCCCGATCTCCCTTTCTCTTCTGTGAACTAATGTGCTGCTTTGCTTTTACTAAACCCCTTGCTACTATTGATTAATAACTGCCGCCCAGGTCTCCTACAGTCTTTTTATTGTATATATTTCATATACTCTGACTGGTACTGATTTTTTTTTTAATTGATGGATTAATTAATTCATTTTTTGAATTGATGTATGGTTTCTAGCTGTCCTGTCAGATGTGTGTGGACAGTCAATATGGGAATGTGTGAGTCTGAATGTATTGCTGTTTTTATCAAAATTTGACCAGAATTCTGCCCATTGCTGACTGTGTGTGCGTGTGTGTAGATGGGTCTGACTCGCGAGACAAACCAAAGCTTTACCGGCTGCAGCACAGCATCACTGAGGTTGGCTCAGACTGCACAGAGGATGGAGCCATCCAAGTAAGTATCTATACTTTACAGCTACATTACTCAAACACACAGGGAAGAGTTAAAGATGGCGTTTCAGCCCCCTGGTTCAGCTCACATTTGTTGTGATGCATCAGCAGCTGTGCCACAGTCGCTCAGCACTGATGTTCCCTGTCATTGTTCATCTCCAGTTGCTAGGTCCGGGGATCTTGCCCCACCACTGTAACCTGATGCACAGTGAGGGTCTGGTTACTGTGACGCCGCATGGCCCTGACGCCGACACCTTCGTCGATGGACAGCGCGTGACCGAGACAACAGTACTGCGCTCTGGCTCCACCCTCCAGTTTGGCTCTGCCCATGTCTTCAAGTTTGTGGACCCAACTTTCGACCAGGGAGGAAAGAGAGAGCCAGCGGCCATGATGAGGAGCCGCCACAAGTCGGGGTGAGATGAGTGTGTGTGTCAGAGAGCAAGATAGCAACAATATCAATCATTATTGTCACACCTAGTCCTGCTCCTCTTTAGGAGTGTCTGCAGGTCCTTAAAAAGTCTTAAAATGTCTTAATTATTATTTTTTTTGTTAAAATAAATACTTAATAATACTTAAAATAATACTTAAAATACTTAAAATAGTTTGTCAGTTCTGGTTAATAACCAACCATATTCCTACATAAAACATACTTCTGCACTGGACCAAATGTATAGTTCTTACCTTAATAAATGAAAGAATACTCCGTTTTGGGCAAAATACCTTTTTTTTTTTTTTTTTTTTGGACTTACCCAGACTTAGACGACGATATGTTCAATGGCATTTTCACCTCTGTAAGTCCACTTATGTGGTTCCTTTGGGTGGTATTTTGTGTTAGCTTAGCATAAAGACTTGAAGTCTACAGGAGTCATTAGCCTAGCTCTGTCAAAGTGAAAAAATAAACCTTACAGCAACTCCGAAGATGTTTTATTTCCACAATTTTTTCAATTCAATTCAAGCTTTATTACAGACTCAGGGTCCAGGTAAAAGACAGAACACCACATACAAAAATTACATTCAAACGCACAATGTTTGATAGCGCCAAGATGATTTCATTTTCAAAGTCATTAAGGCAAATAAATTTGTATATGAAATTTCTTAAAACAGTTTGTAAAGTATTGACTTCTGCAGCCACAAGCATTTCACTTGCGCTACACCGTCTAGGTCTCTTAAGTAATATTCTTATAGCATCATTAAAAGCTACTTGAAGTTTCTGTAAGCTTGCTTTTTTGTAGTTTGACCACGAGTGGGCAGTATATAGTGGTGTGCAATATGCTCTAAACAGAGACATCTTCACTCTATCTGTACACATCCTGAACTTACGCGACAGAATGTTTGCTTGTACATACAACATGCGGCATTGCCTATAAATATCATCATCTCTCATTTGTTCTGTAATAACATGTTCAAGATATTTTACCTTCTTACAGACACCAAGATTATTATCAGACAATTTAAAATCAGGGAATTTTTGACATTTGTCCTCTTTGGTTCTACAGATCATGACAACACTCTTATTAGCATTGTATCTGATATCATGTTCCACACCATACACAGAACATATAGTAAGGAGCTGCTGGAGACCAGCACTAGATGGACTAAGGGCCACAAGATCATCTGCATACATAGTATGGTTCACCAGAGTATTACCAATCATGCACCCAGTATTACAGGCTTTCAATTGCTTGGATTGGTCATCAATATATAAATTAAAAAGAACTGGGGACAAGATTCCCCCTTGTCTGACACCATTGCTAACCCTAAATAGGGCTGAGACACTATTGCCCCATTTCACTTGCATAGTCTCGTGGGCATACCAGTAAGCATACCAGAATTCTCACAGTGTACTTAGGAACCCCTCTTTAACTCAGTTTAACAAACAACTTCCTATGATTAACACAATCAAAAGCTTTGGAAGCATCGATAAAACACATAAGAACTGATGAGTTTTGACTTCTGGTTATCTGTGGAGTTAATAAACTCATTTAATCTATCCAGCAGGATTTTTTCTAGGACTTTTGACAATATGCTGGCTAAAGCTATGGGCACGTAGTTATCTAGGCTGCATACTTCACTGGCTTTGTCCTTAATGACTGGCACTAACAGAACAGACAACACTGAGTCTGGTAACAAGCCATGAATCATAAAGCCAGTAAAACAAATAGCAAGGAGAGGAGCTATCCTCGGACTGGCGTATTTAAGGTGATCAGCAGTACCATGGTCTAAACCACTTGCTTTGTTATCAGACAGCTTGTTTATAGCTTGGTACACCTCATTGGACATAATCACCATTGAATCATTACTCTAAATTGTCTGCCTTAAACAAATCACTTCAGACACAGTTGAATAAAGCACTATAATGCTGACGCCATGACTCAGCAATATTGTCTGTTCCAGAAATTCCATCTACAGTACATGGCAGAGATGTTTTACAGTTTCACTTCTTTCCAAAAATCAATACCATTGTTACTTAGCAGCGTATTAGCCATGGAATCAACCCACGCGGCTTGCTCATTTTTACTAATGAAGCGAATAGTACATACTTATATGTTGCATTAGTGAGCTTCTTGTACTCAGACACAGGCCCTTGGGCTTCAGCATGATACTCAGCTACATACTTATTCCAATCAGGCCTGATATTATCCATCTTATTTTTATGCTTGTAGTAGGGCTTACTGCCTTCATACAAGGCACTTACAGTATCATTATACATGGAGCAGAGATCACTCATATGCTTCACATCCTTACAATTAATGTCACTACTGACAGGTAGATGTATATAACTTAAGGATTTCTCTGTATGACCATAATAGGCTAAGATGCCCTCCTTTGTGAGGATTGACCCGTCCAATTTGTCTGTGTTGACACTATTTTCATCTCTTGATAATACAGGTAGATGTTCAACATTTATTGACATCGCAAAAAGTATATGATCAGTCATTGCTGCCCCATACAGAATGTTCATACACCCCAAAGAAGCATGTGCATCAGCTGTGCTAATACAATGGTCTAGTGTATGTAATGTAAAGAAAGTGTAACTTTCTGCAGGCAAAAGTGCTTTGTTTGACCATATAAGATTATTATCTTGACAGAGCTGAGCCATGTGATTGGCAAATAATGAGTTCCTGTCTGAGATATCCACATTCATATCCCCAATGACATATACACTAGAAGAAGTATTATCTTGAATAAAGGAATAGGCTAGCTTATTTAGATATTCATCCTCATTCTGTTGGCATTCATAGGGTGTATACACGTTTAAGATAATGAATTCCTTGTCATTGTGAATAAACTACACTGAAATACACCAGTCAAAAGCAAGCCTAACCACATTTACTGCTGAGTCAAGCTTCTTATTCCACAGAATAGCCACACCCCCTGGTATTCTACCTCTGACTATTCCCATGCAGAGGTCAGTCGTAGACTCCCCAGCCCCATAAAAGTTATCATTAAAAGAATTTAGTTTTCCTAAGTCTTGCTTTGCCACAAATGTCTCTTGCATACAAAATATGTCACAGTTCTCCAAAAGGTTGTCAACAACAATACGGTGAGCTTTGTCCCCTACGCTCTGGCCCAGACTCAGGCCACGAGAGTTGTATGACAAAACCCAAATGATCATTTAGCAAGACTACTGAGTGCCTGTAGTACAATGTATCATGTGTATTTGAAATACACGTCTTGGAAATAAAAAAAAAAAAAAAAAAATAGGTAGTTATAACTATAACCTTGTTTTTTTTTAAAAAAAAAAAAATCCAAGACGTATATTTCAAATACATGATACATTGTGTAAATAAGACCGCTTTGGCTTCAGAGTTGCTGGAAGGTTTATTTTTTCACCATGACTCCTGCAGACTTAAAGTCTTTATGCTAAGCTAACACAAAGTGCTGAACATCTTGCCTCAGTCTGGGTAAGTTGGAAAAAGGGTATTTTGCTCAAAACGTTTGAGTATTCCCACCAGTTACAATGCCTATGTGAATAAGGAAAAGATTTCTCCACAAATCCATACTAATTTTTGTTGAAATTTGTCTTTCAAAGGTCTAAAAACCATTAAATTAAATTCTCTGGTACCTGCAGACAACCTGCTCCTCTTCATCGAAACCCTTCTGGACTTAATCTTCCTAATCCCCCTCATTGTCCCCTTCTCCTCCTTCCGCTCCTCTTGCTTGTCCTCAGCGCCCATGCTTCTTCCTTTTCCTGCTCCTCTTCCTCTTAGTGCTTCACTCTGCCCTGGTCTCACTTTCCACATGCTGTCATCTTAAGTTACAAAAACACAGAGGAGATTTTTGCACATGGAAGGGCGGAGAACAGGAGGTTTGGTATTGGCAAGCTGAGGGAGAGATGAAGGGAGGGAGGAGCAGAGATGAGGTTTGGGGATGAATGGATGGGATGCAGGAATGACGGGGAAGGGAGGTCTGGGCTTTACGGCAGGCAGACCCAGCCCTCTAATCTGATCAGCGTGGTATGGGGTGTGGCCTCTCGCTTGTTCGCTTTCTCTCTCTTTTCTCACACACACACACGCACACAGAGGCAGGAGAGCGACAGATGAGAGAAGGGTGTGTGAGAGGGTTAGGGATGAGTGAAGGGCAAGTTGCAGAGGTTTTGCTAGTCTAGCCAGAAGCCAACTCAGTGGGCAACTGACACAGAGAAAGAGGTGTGTTTGTGTAAGTACATTCCATTACCAGAACTCATTCAGTGCTGTGTGCATGAATTAGCATTTTCAAGCTTTTGAAAACAAAGGTAAAAACAAAGTAATGAACTAGCTTGTTTTATGTTCTTGTACTTGAAATCAGTGAAATAACTTTTACATAAGCATGGTTTTGATCAAAGTATTGGACTTAACGTTATTTTAAATCACAACCATTACAAGGATAATTGTGTCGCAATGCAAATTGTATTAAGTAAGATTAGAGAGTAGGGGGGAGATAAAAACAGTAAAATCCATGAAAAACATTAAAATCATTGGAAAGCCAAGATAAGATGCTGTTTGAAACTTTGAAACTACTAGTAAACTTCACATTCAACCATGTGGAAGTAACATGAAGTTAAATAACATTAAATGTTATATTTTTCCACAACAATAGCTAGTTAGCTTTAGTCCAGCTACAGCATTATTGTAGTTTGTGTTAGGTTGTTTGTTGTTTAGCTTGTTTGCTAGCTAGTTTGATAGCTACTACTGCTTCATTGTAGTAAGGATATTGATATTTTCAGTTATTTTATAAAAGTTAATACTTGTGTCTGGAGCTCTGTCACTCCTACTCCTTGTACTGTAAATGGCATGCTCTATACTAGATTTTTACACTAGTTTTTTTTCTTCTACTTAAGTACAAATTTAGCAATGTAGTCTTTCCATGCCTGTAACTAGAGGACATTCTGGCCGCTGCAGGGTTACCTCTCTGCTTTCATCAATCTGATTGTTTTTTATGTTCTGATTCAGTTATTGACTTCACTTCCTGTCAGGGCAGAAAGTAGTTCTAATCCAGATTTAGTACTGACCACACTCTGGATTATACAGCAGAGAGAGAGAGAGAGGGAAGAGAGTAGAGGTTGACTGATAGTGGATTTTTAAAGGCCGATATAATAACAATAGTTTGTAGCAGAAAAAAGCCGATAGCAGATTAATCGGCCGATAGCTGCCTACCCCCTCCCCTCCTGTAAAAACAAAAAAGATTGCTTTCTTACCTGATTACAGGTAAGATTTCTATTTGAATAACACTTTTCAGACAAAGTTTGAAACAAAGTTTAAAAGTTTAAAACAAATAGTTATATCATTACAAAAGATTTTGGTAATTATTAGGCCTGTTTGGAGACAAACAGGGGTGATAAAACACTACATAATTCAACACACACAACTCAAGTAGTATTAACGAGTTACCATAATAAAAAGAGAATTACACTTACCACCGTGACATCAGTCTCTCTTTTTTCTCACCGCAATGTCACCTAGAGCTTGTGATGTTGTCATGCATGACGTGCTTTACTTCTGCAGTAACTTTAGTGTTGTCGGCTACTTTTGTACATGCCGTTTTTCATAAAGCAGTTGTCACTCTGAATTTAAACATTAATGACTACATCAGTGGATTACATAGTTGGAATATATTTCACATGAATGGGCGATGTGCTGTGGCTGAGTAGCCAAGATTACACTTGTTACGCATCCTGTTCAGACAATATCCTTAAGTATAATTTGATGGATTACTTTGTGATTGCTAACAGAATATCCTCAAGTGTGGTTTCATGGACTACGTTGGATTATGTTGTTGAACTAGGCGACATGGATGGGTGACTTGCTGTGGCTGACTGGCCTGGATTACACCTGTTGCGCGCCTTAGTTGGAGAATATCCCGAAGTGTGATTTGATGGATTACATTTTTGGAACATATTTACAACAGCAGATGCTCTGTTCTGTGGCTAATGAGTGATTAAGGAGGGTCCTTAAGTGTACAATTTCATTCGTGAATGGATAGTTATGTGGATGGATTATTTAGAAGAGAGAACGCCAAATTGGTGAGTTGAATGGTTTCTTTTTTCCCTGGCTGCCTGTCTTGTATCGGGTATGATGTGCTATTCGAGGGGTAGCTTTTGTGAGGAGAAATAAGCTAAACTGAAAATGGGTCAGATGACTTGAACGCCACTTGGCAGCCTTGGTGTAATCTGCTATTCCAGCGTTTACCCCACGACCCAAAAAGGTTTAACCTACGGCTAGATTAATGCGTTGAAGGTTTTTTTTTTTCCCATAGAGTGGAAAATTGCTTTCTGATTATCTCTGTTGTAAACGTTAGTCTTCATTGGAGAAAATTTTGTGCATTCATGGCTGCATATCACATCAGTTACCAGAGCCTGTGCCTTTGGCCTAACATCAAGTTGTTTAGATTATTATCAAGAGTTTCACATGCACACAGACATTTTCAGCTAAACTGGCACTCAAAGGTTAAAATTTCATTTGCCCATAGTTGTGCTGGACTTGCTCTTGTGACTAGCTAAATTCTAAGGACCATGCTTGCTAGCAAAACAGAGACGCAGCAGTAAGCCTTCAGTCTAATGTATTGATAATAACGTTACTCTAATAGAACATAACAACTTTCTCATGCTCATAATTTACGAATAAAGCTGTCTTATATGAAGATAACTTTCATTTAAATATAAATAATCTCAGGTACACAGTGGCATTACCTTGACCTCCTGCAAGGAGCCTCTGTGCAGTAAGGTGACATGCACCCCCGCGTGACTGTTGGAGGCTGCGCAGCCATCGGCCACTATCGGAGCAAAGTTCTGCCGATACCGAGTTTATAAAACGTCCTATCGGCACCGATTAATCGGTTGACCTCTAGAAGAGAGGGATGTAAAGGAGGAAGGAAGAGGAAGAAAGGTTCTCTGGACAGGTTTTCTCCAGCTTGTTGTGCACTGGCAACAGGAAACGGAAGGATTTCATTCCAAACATGACACATCCCTCATGTCTTACATAATCTAAAAATTTTGCTGAAAATGGGTAGATGGTTGGCTCATAAATTCATTAGGTTTTACATTCCTGGTTTGTTTGGAATGAATAGAAGAATAACTGGGTAATGAACACAGCACACAACTGATAAATCAACTTCATAGGTATACACTTACTGAAAAACCAAAACATTTTGGACAAATTACCCTTTTTCTGACTTACACAGATTAAGACAAGATGTTTAATACCATTTTCACCTCTGTACGTCCACTGGTTCAGTTCCTGTGGGTAGCATGTCGAGTTGGCTTAGCATAAAGACATGAAGTCTACAGGAGTCATTAGCCTTGCTAATGACTGATGATGCTAGTCATAGCCTTGTTAATGACTAACCCCTTGTTCACACCGGACGCTGAAGCGCCGCGAAGCGCCGGCAGTTTCCTTTCAGCGCCCATGTTAACCAATTAGACCGTTCAGACCGGCCGGCTCACGATCTGCAGCGATAGTTTCGGCGTCTGGTCTATTTTCTCTGCGCTACGCGAGCGAATTTCTTAAGAAAACACATTGAAAATACACTAGAAATGGTCAAATATGCATTCTACACCTGCCAACCCCTCTGATTTCCCCCTATCGCTCCCTGTTGTCATGGAGTTTCAGTTCCCCTAATTTTCTCCGACAGTTTGTTGATGACATTTAAATACATCCCATTTGTCAGTTGTGTTGGAGGGGGAGAGAGAGACACACACACACACACACACACACACACACACACACAGAGAGAGAGAGGGGGGGAGAGAGAGTATTCTCTTATGGACCGGCATGGAGAAATGCGCTTGTGGTGTGAACACTACAGCACCGGCTCGCGTGTGAATACTCGCAAATTCACGCTTCGCAGCACTTCCACATCCAGTGTGAACAAGGGGTAAGCTGGCTAAACTGTCTCATTTACACGATGTATCATGTGTATTACATGATTATGAAATACAGGTCTTGAAATATTTTTTAAAAAAGTAGTCGTTTTAGGATAGGTTAGATGGTAGGAGCTATAATCACTGAACACATTATTGTATAGTTCCTATCATTTAACTTTTCCTAAAACGACTCGTCATTTTTTTTCCCAAGATATGTATTTCAATTACACATGATACATTGTGTAAATAAGACAGCTTCGGAGTTGCTGTAAGGTTTATTATCTCACTTTTACAGAGCTAGGCTAATGGCTCCTGTAGACTTCAAGTCTTTATGCTAAGCTAACATGAAATGCTACCCATAGGAACCGAACCAGTGAACGGACAGATGTGAAAATGATATTGAACATCTTGTCTGAAGTTGGAAATTGTGGATCCTGCTGGTCGCTTTCCACTTCTCTAACACACTCAGCATGGATGGATGCTTGTTTGACTCAGGCTGCACATGGCATGTCGTTTAGGCCAATTATAGCCATGGTTTGGCTTCTCAGTCTATTTCCAAGTTCAGAAAAGATGTGAAGTTTGGGCTGCTAATAAAAATATTTTGGCTAACAGACAGACAGCTAACCCTAGGACAACATTTCTACTTCGCTGTGTATTTGTTTGCCTATAGAATAAAATGCTTTCATGTATTATGTTTAACAGAGCCAGTGCCTCGGTATTGTTCATGCTGGCTCACTGGAAAGACTCTGCTACACTTAAATGGAATGGAACCTTAATAAATGTCATTATTAAAACCTGTGCTTACCTGCTATTTCCTGTCAAAATGGCTGCTGTGAAAAAGGTCTATTTGTCACCTTACCCAATATATGATAAGAGATTTTGCACCAAAATGACCCCAGTAGATAGCTCCGTGTGCATGCTAACACTTTAGCATAGAGCATGCTAAGAAGTCAAAGGCAGCTAGCATTAGCTCGAAGGTTTATCTTCTTAAGTTAGGGGATCAACCTTTGAGCATTCCACAAAGTTGATGCAGGTTTTTGCTCTGTGGCTTTTAGATTTATGTCCTCTGAAAACAAATCTCAGTCTTCATTGTTCGTGATTCAGTTCCCTGTCAAATAAACTTTAGCTTACTTGCTAACTTTGCTTGCTTCCTATCTAGCGAAACATGCATCCTTAGAACCACAAGAGCTCATTTTCGCCCTTTTAGAGTAATTTGTATTGCCTACTATTATGTAACATACTGTATGCTAAAATGTCAGCATGTGCGCAGGACAGAGCTTATCGCTTGTACTCACAGATATGATTTTGGCTCTAGTCCTGTCGTCACACTGGGTAAGGAGACCGATGGGCCAGACAAGATGTAAACTCTATGCGTGTTAATGTGTTGGTCTTCCAGTCTCCTTTGCTGCTGCTAACTACTGTGTTCGTGACAAAAAAAAACCCAGTCAACGACAGCCATTCACACTAGCTCACACAGGCCTCCGGGGGAGAACACAAATGGGCTGTCTGTGTATGGGTCTGACATTGATTTCTCTCCTGTCACAGGCAGTGTGAAAGGCAAAAGCTGCTGTTTTAAATCTGACTGTTGCCACATGTTCACTTACTCTCTCACTTTCTCTAATACACCTACAAGCCTCCCTTCTCTCTGAGTAGAATGTTATGCAACTGTGTGTGTGCGTGTGTGTAAACTGTGTGTGTGTATTAGTGAGTCATTCATTCACTGCATCCCAAACCCAGCTCTCTGGCGATAAGCAGAGAGTTTGTGTGTGTGTGTGTGTGTGTGTGTGTGTGTGTGGATTAAGTCTGAGCTCTTGTTGTCAGTAATGAACAGTCAGCTCTGGAAACCATTGCTCCTCATCTAAACTGCTGCATGTCTCTGTGTCTGTGATGCAGCAGCGTACCAGAAACCACCTTTGATCTTCACGGAGACGTCCACAGTGGAGCTGCCCTGCCCACCAGCAAG
>OMKZ01054778.1:21535-32276 GCA_900302535.1 Neoniphon sammara | reverse complement strand
AAAAAAAAAAAAGTCTTCTAGTATAAAGTGGCTTTTGGGATGAACCAGCGACTTTAGCTAGAGAGTAAGGCCTAGGATACATCAAGTCATCTTCAAAGAAAAGGCAGCGACTGAGACATACATGCCAATTGCTTTGTCTCCCCTCATGTCTCCTGCTAAAAACTGTCCATGAACAAACAGACTTCATCTGACAGTCAACATGCACACACATTCTGCACCTGCATGAGAAGAAATAATCCTTCATGCCAAGAGGGGCAGTACTCTCAAAAAAACAAACCGGAAGCCTCAGGATTGTGGAAAAAAAAAAACTAGCACTGGCCCTTCATTTTTATGCCACTCTGAATCTGTTCAAACGTTTTCTTTATAAATATCAGGAATATGTCTGTTCCTGCCCAATTTTGTGCATACTTACGTTGCTGTGAGGTATGTAGAGCGGCTCCGGGGCAAATCCCCTCGCCTCATTGCGGAGGCTGTAGAGGCCGGCCTGCTGCTGCTGCTCCTCCAGCTTCAGAGACTCGATCTCTGTCTTTAGCTCCTTCAGCTGGTCCTGCAGGTGCTTACTCTTCTCCATGTATTCCAGTCTAGAAGAGCACAGGATGGGCACAGGGCCAGGTGTAGAAGACCATGTGTAAGTATTAATATATGACAGAAACTATAAACAAGCGGAGCAGCATCTTCACACTGCTGTTTATTCAAAGCGTCATCAAAGAGGATTTAACTCCAGCTCACCTCTCTCTCTCTATCTCCATTGACAGCCTTTTCATGTCAGAGTCCTTGAAGTCACACTGATGCCGCATTGATGAAGATTCATAGGCAAAGTCTCCGGCCTCAGGAGGAGCGGGCGGAGTCGAGTAGGCTGCTATGAGCTGGAATATCATGCAAATGTACGTCAAGTCAGCAGAGGTACACACATTAAGAAATGAAGACATTCAGTGTTATCTGGCTCAATTTCATGGTCATTATCAGCAAGGCAAAAGCCCACCATGTCAATAGAGTAATGCATACTCTCCAAAAATGATGACACATTGTAGTCTCATTAAAAGTAAAATACCCCCCTAAAGCACAAAACAAAACAGCTATTTGTGATGCATCTTACATCCCAGGGTCCATTCTGTTGTTTGGTGCTGTATTGTTATTCCAATCAGTGACTGGACAAATATAAACCTTGTGACATCACGTCAAAATATTTCCAATGCAGTTATAATGGAGTTTAAAAGGAGGACAAAATCCAAAACATACATGTGTAAAAAAATAAACAGCAGGTTTTGATGCCAGTTTGACATAATCAAAAGGCAAGAGCTTCTTCTTGACCAGCAACAGCTATCGCAAACTGCTCTCTCTTCAAAAGTTGGAGTTAGGCTGATGTTGGTAATCAGATATTCAGTAGAGATTTGCTTTCCCACCTTCTCTAACTTGTAAAGCAAGCAAGTTAAACAAGTTCATTCAAGGAAACTTTTTCTTATGAATAAACATATTCCAATGGCTTGTTCACCGGGTCTCATAAGAGTTTATCAAATACTGAAAAGGTAGAAACTGTTACTCCTCTTCCAGTAATCAAAAGTACAATTTATTCATGTGCTTCTACTTGTTTGCTTTCCTTGTTATTGAAAGTGAAGGAACAAATATCCATTATCAGGCTAACTTTACCCCCATCACATACAACCCCTGGCTGAATACAAAAAAGGCCACATTCAACCTCTATAATATAGTAAATCACTAACTTAAGTAGAAGTAGATGAGGCAGGTTGTGGGAAAGTGAGTACAACAGGAAAGTAAATCATATGACAAAATAACTCCTGGAAAACGCCACAGATTGATGATTTAGTACAGAGTATCAGAGGGTGGAATTTTCCTTTAAAATTAGTTAGAGGATGGCAGGTAACTGATGACCTTGGCTGATAAAATGATAACACTGTAACAAGTTGAAATTGCACGCACGCACACATACACACACACAACGGATACAGAGCTTAATGGAAAAGATGTCTTGCTTTCACAGACTACTGCATTAGATTACAGAAAACAGAGTGAACAGGAAGGAGACCCATCATTCCTGAGAAGAAAAGACAACAATATCACAAAGTGCACACAAAAACGCATCACTGACACAGGATCTTAGCGTTACATACTGGGTACGTTGTTTTTGTGATCTCCAGCAGCTTCTGTTTGGCTCTCCGCTCTGCGTCCTTCGCCTCTGTCAGGTCCTGCTTCAGGTGATCTGCCTCCTTCGACCTGGAACCACAAGTCCGGTTTGTTAGTAACAGTACTGTAACGACACATGACAGGAAGCCTTATTAACAGAAATGTGTGCTTCTGCAGGTATTTGTGGTGTTCCATCCTCTAAAGGGCGGTCAAAGCATAGGGTGACCGACAGAACAGCACCCCTGGGCCTTCTGGCTGCAAGAGTCTCCATAATCACTACAACACCAGGCCTCCCTACAATGCTTTGTGTGCAGTACTCACTGCCTGCTGCACAAGATTTCATCTCTCACACTTGTCTGTTAGGATTCAAGAGCTTGTACAAAATTGACAAACCTGTGCCAAAACACGACGCTGTAGAGTATGCTTTGATTATCTATGAATAAATAAATAAATGAACAAACAAACAAACAAACAAAGAGCCAAATACAGTAACAGCAATGAAATCGGTATGAATGGACTTTAGCTGCAACCACCACTACTGCAACTGTGAAAGAAGCTGATCCAGAGCTTGGTTTCACTAAATCATCTTCATATCAGATCACCCTAGTTTGTCCCGTCTGCACACGAGACATTATGAATCGAAACTTAAAGGATAATTCTGGTATTTTTAAACCTGTTACCTATTTTCTCATCTTTGTTTCTGACATACTTTGACGCAGACAAATGCCCCACTGGCAGCTGAACTCACTAACGATGGCTGTACCTCTTCATCCCCATCAGCCACTAAGAAGAAAAAAATTCAGGACTGTTGAGTGTGCAGTTTACTGGCGTGACATTTCATGACTTCTGGGTTTGCAAGTCTTCTAAATTCAAACAGTTGCTTCTCACTGCCATTTCAAGGTTGTCTAGTGCAGCTTAAGGTATGTGGGCATGGAGCCACACAGGCATTTTGGGAATTTTTGAATTATACACTGAAAAAATACCATCGCTATAACATCAAGAATAAGAAAAATATCATCATATTGTTGGTTCAGTGGCTAATCTCTAAAGACAAACATTTAACAGAGCTTTTGGCAGCCAAGACGACTGCAGACCTTCTCTCAGACTGCTCCACCAGTTTGACGGCCAGCTGCTCTGCCTCCCTCATCTTCTGCTCCATCAGCCTTTTCTCCTCCTTGGTCTTCATGGCGGTGACCTCTAACCTCTGCCTCTCCTGCTCCGCCTCTGCAGCCTTGTGGGCCAGAAGCTTCGCCTCCTCCTCGGCTATCTGGGCCTTTTCTGCCAGCAGGTCTGCTGTCTCCTCAGATCGCAGCTGGGGAAAACACATTGGAAGATTTTAAAGAAAATTACTTTTTACAACATAAGAGTATTTGTGCTGGAGTTTGAAATAATGAAGCAATCTGCAGCAACACTGTTGGGAGCGTTTTGCAGCAGCAAAATCACAGCTTGTATTTGCACTTACACAGAGTAAAAATGGCTCTATACGTTCATTAACCTTTATATCTCATTCCACTTTTATTTAAATTCTCTCCATTTTTATTTAAATCGTCTTCTTTTATTTATCTATGACTAGTCCTCTTATTACTGAGCTGACCTGTTTTTCTTGTCCAACATATTTCATTGTACTGTTGACCCTGTGTTAACCTACATATGACCAATAAAAACTGAAACTGAAACTGTAAGGGAACATCTGGATTACCTTAGTACTTTTGAGTATTTTACACTGGGGAGTGTGACTAAAAACATACAGTTTAACTCTGGTGTCTAATAATGGTTTGGGGTTGAAAGTAAAATGCTAATCAAAGAAAATGATACTGATACATAATGTCTGCTAACATAAGCAAAACCACATGCCGAAAAATATCCAACTGATATTCATCACATTAATTTGCGTAGTACAATATGATAAAACTTATTATCATACAATGTTCACTCATTTGTTTCTGATCTCATTTTGTGAGAGATTTTAATTAGTATTTGCTTTTTATCATCAATTTAGATTGTGTTAGATTGTGTCCATATCAGGATAACTTGGCATTATTTCATCATGATACGATTACATTGACAACTCATAAACAATAATGAATTATTGCTCAGTTCTATAACAAATCACATAGATCAGTTGTGGTGGCAGACTTGGGGTTAGAAAGGTGGACTTTTGAGTGTGCTGTTGATAAATTGATCTACATAAAGGGGTGTAATCTCTGTGAGTAAAGATACTTTTCCCTCCTTCAGTTATCGCCAAATTGCCCTTGACACGGCTCCTCCCCGATTGTGCTTATTAAATTCCACATTTACTATTCAAGGAGACATGGAGTGAATCCCAGGTCAAAATTTGTCAGTGTTGTTAATCAAAGATTCCATTTTTGCTGAATAGCTAATTTGCAAGTTTGAATGTTCTTCTGGCTAATTACAATTATCAATGGGCACTTAGTATGCAAACGAAACATCTGCTTTTTGGGTTAATTACAACACTGAACATAACTTCATCTCCAAGCATCCAAGTTTGACATTAATAGACAATAAAAAAAGATTATGAACCAATTTCCAATTTCCAAGTACGATTTTTCAAAATGTTTCCAACCCTGGTAATAAGTGTTTAACACATAGCTGATCCAGTGGGAAGGCTGAGTAGAAAACAGCACAAGAATGTGTTTATTCTGGGCTGCTCCCAAGTGTGAAAGTAACTAAAATACAACAAGGGGTGTTGCAGGGTGTGTCTCTTTCCTGGGTTACATGGTTAAAAAACAGTTATCTCAACCGCACCATGGAAAGTGCATGAATCCCAATGTCCGAACTCTGCACTCAAAAGACTGAGCATTCAGAAACTTTGTTGTAGATGTTGCCTGAAGCGTTCAGCATGTTCACTTGAGTTTGCAAGGGAGCAGGGACTCAAGAGCGATTAAAAGGGTGTAATGGGACACACTCACTAACTAATAGCATTACTACTCCAGTGAATCAGTGCAGTGAAACATTTTAGTTAATGAGCCGCATTAATAGCTATGATAATCTAAATTTGTAACTAATTATTGTAATTATTGTAATGAATGATTACTTAACAAGAATTACTTAGATTTTTGTTTATGCCCTGTCATCTACAGTTTTCTTGGTGCACTTCACATCAGGGAACTAAGGGAAATCTCTTTACAAAAGTCTGCAAAATTGTACACTGCTTAAAAGTCCACTTTCACAGTGTCTGCATTAAAGATCCTATATAGCCCTCCTGGTTTTTCACAAAGGAACAGTGCTATGGCGACAATACTCCCGAGAGACTGGAAGTAAATGAATGCACATAAGACTGGAGATTGGGACTAAGCAATTATCCCATGACAAAGAGCCCTCACCAGAGCCTCATTGGCCAGTCGCGCCTCGTCCTGCAGCTGGAAAAGTCTTCGCTCCATCTCCTCTTTTGCTCGTTCTGCTTCCTCCCTCATCTGTTTCTCCCGTGCCAGGATTTGACGCTCCACCTGGAGATGGAAAGCCAACACGCCCAATGATCATTAAAACAATCATCATCCAACAAAATACCATAATTATAATCATTCTTTTAGTAGCACTTGTCAAATACAATAAACTAGCAGACAAACAGGAATATATTAATAAGTGTGCTAGCTGTAAAATAGCCCACTTATGTAACTCTCTCTGATTTAAAAGTTGTAGTTTTTCTATGTATGCAAACATCCTGTTCTCATTTTTTTTCATATTAATCCAGTGAAAGTGAACAAGAGCCGACCTTCTTGCGAGCTTTCTCCTCTTTAGCTTGAGCCTTCATCTGCTGCACTTCAATAGAGTCCACCTTCCTCCTCCTCATGAACAGGTCATGGTTACCGATGCACAACTGCAGGATCTAGGAGACACCGACAATACAAGCCAGTGAGTTTATCATTTTCTATATAGCGCATGAAGTTGAATGTGTACGTTAATGAAAAGGTAACCAACCAGTTTGTTGACTCGCAGCTGAGATGAGTAGAATTTGAAAACATCTTTCTTCTTGTCCAGAGGTTTTATCGTGAACTGCAACATGAGAAAAGTTATACATTTCAGTTCTTTTGCACTACTAATGCAAACATTAACTACCATTGTTGCAGCTGCTCATGAACACAGCTTCTTTTCCTTTACACTAGGGTGACTTGGTGGTTTGAGATTATCCTGTGTCTCAGGTTTGATCCCCCAAAGGCCAACATGTACACAGTTAACGTGAACAGCCATATGTACATTAAACATATGGCTTAGGTTTGCTCACTCATTTTAAATTACTCTGAATGCAGCATTGGCTAAATGCCTAACACCATATTCACATCACGTTGGATGTACCATAATTGCGAGCTGCCAACTGGGAAAACATGTCGGCTTTCTTGTAGTAATTACAAGTAGGATATGTGGGATTATTGTGCAATATCTGATACCTCCCACCTGGCATCAGAAATTGCATGAATACGTCAACATAGGTAGAAAACACTGTAAATACATCAAAGTGATCAGTCCAGGATGATAAAAATCCAAATTAGAAATTATATTCATGGTAATACTGTCAACTCCACCTAAGAAAAGCCAGTAAAGTCTGCTGCATTTTGTTTATAGTTCATTTAAATTGAGAAATATATATTATTTTGGATGTAGGAAAACTAAAGTTGAAAAGTGTAGCAACTACATGTCATCCCATTCTTTCATTTTTTCCAATATGATGTCAATGTGGCATAAAATGCAGAATTTAACTGTGTCTGAAGAGGAGCACTAGACTTCAAAGTCCACTGCATGTATTTTTACCTCCTTCTCACTGTAAGAAATGTTGCGGATGCCGCTCCAGGGGAAGGATTTGTTAGGGTTGAGTTTGCTGTTGGGGCTGTAGATGTGAAGACCCTGAGCGTCCACTCCAAGTAACAAATCTGTGTCCCTCTTGTTTTGCTGTCCATACAATTCAACAATTCAGAAAACAGAAATCAGAAACTTGAGGCCGCATTTTTCATAATACCATCTGGGGATTAACTGAAATGAGTAAACATCAAGGCAGATTATAGATTCACTCACAGTAATTGCAAAGTAGCTGACCCCATACATCTCAAGGTCCTGAGCAATCTTTAGGTAATCCATTTCAGCCTCATCCCTGAGAGGAGGGGGCGAATAATAAAGAAGACAAGAAATATTAGGCACGCGCACACACATGCATGCATACACACACGCGCGCATGCACAGGGTTGTGCATTTCTATAAAAGTGTATTAGCAAAAAGCTGAGACATTCATTAGACTTAAACTGCCTTGATCTGGGATTGCACCTTATGTGTCAGTGTTAATTTCCACGGCAAGTTGGATTTTAGGAGCTCTCCGCAAGCCATAACGGCCCCACTGTGACGATAAGTCTGGGTCAGCCCTACCTTGCGATGCCTCTGTGCTCCGCATACCAAGCTGTGATCTTCTCCTCCCACATGTCAGCGGTCATTTGGTACTGCATCAGAACCTGGGGGGGGGATATCATGTGCACACACAAAAACATCATATATAGTCACGGAAAAAATAAATCAATCAAACACAGTCACACTTACTCTTTTTGGCAAGAGCTCATCCTGCGCCAAGAACCCGGGCTTGTGAAAGTTTGGGTCATAGTCTCCATACTGTGAGTGAGATTGAGAGGGTGAGAGTGAGAAAACAAAACAGAGCAAAAGAGAGGACACAATACTGCAAGCACACAAAACTGGAAAAACAGTACAGACGCACACAGTATAAATCCAACATTCTTAAACTGTCTTTTGTATTGACCTCAATTAATTTTTCAAACATTATTAAGCAACAGACTGTGCTATTAAATAGGAGATGTGGGCCCCTGCAATTCTCAGTATGTTATTTTTAAATTATTCCTTTGAGTTTTACTCATTGTACTATTATAGTTTTAACCATTTTACTATTGTCTTAATGTCTATTTTTCTCATTTTTATTGTGAATATTCTAATTGCCTGTTTCTGTCATTTTAACATGTTTTTATTTTTATTCTATAATTTTGCAGCTGAAGCAGCTTTTGTGCAACATTTCACTCTGACAAAAATCTTCCGTAGAAAAATAAAGTATGTCGTATCTCATCTTTAAAAAACACAGAAAACTTAAATCATGATTAATGGATAAAATGAGATAAGGTACAGTGAGAAATAGCAGGGAGGGAACATTAACTTTGCAAGACTTCCTTACCTTGGCTTGAACAGCGTAGGATGCTAGGAGAACAGAGGCTTCAGGGGAACAGAATATCTCTTCATCTAATATCTGTTTTTTCACCTATAAAAGAGTTTTATGACACACACCACAGTGTTCAAACTGGTTCTGCATCTCTAATTTTGGCCTAAAGATGAAAGTAATGTGCAGAGGTAAAAACAATACTGTTTGCAACACTAAAAAAAAAATTTGCACACACAAGGCCAAGGGTTTATTTTCTGAGACATATGGGGACAGGTATGGCTACTTTCTTGTAGGTGGGAATGATATCAGCTAGTTTACCTGAAGGAAGAAGAGGTGCTGAGTAATTTCCTGGACCAATTCTTCTTCTACTTTCTCTGGGAAGAATTTAGCCAGGAAATGAAATGTTATGGGAGAGTCCTTCGGCACCTCCTGGTCCAAGACCTTGGTGAACACACGAACAACAGTAATGGCCAAGTGCACATTAACATGAGTTTAGTAGATGAGATCCTCTCTAAAATCAGGGTGCCCTAATACTTAACAGTCAATGTCTGTGTAATAAGTTGCTGCTGGCAGTACATCAATCCCACATAACAAATGCATAAGTCCTGTTTGTGACATTCTGCCAGAGTAGCTACCATATTTTAAAGGCAGTGAATTGCAATTTATTACTTTAATCTGTTTCAGTAAATTCATATGGAGGTCTACTGTGGAGGAAAAAATTGCAAATCTGTATTTTAAAAGATTTGAAAAACAGATGAAGAGTCACAGAGTCAAATATCCTTATAATTACAAAAATATAATATTCAAATTGGCAAGTTTGTGACAAAATACTGAAAAAAAGATCGAAAATAGTGTGTGTACAAATAATAATACATTTATGAGAACAGAAAAAAATCAATAATTATTGTTCTTGTATATTCAATCTTTTTTGTCAGCTAATGACTTACATATACAAATTATTCTGCATTTATTCTTGCAAGGTGTTTTAGACAGACATGTAGCGCTTAACGTATTTCTGAGTTAAGTGTCCTCTGTTTTTGCATCATTATGAAAGTCTTTGATCTTCACTGATTTACTCCTTCACTCACCCTTTTCTCAGGTTTCAGCCAGGCGTACGTGTCCTTTACTGTATATCTGAGTCCAAAGAACCAGGTCTCCCTCAAGCCAACTGTGCGACACACCAGATCAAACAGGTCTTTCCCTTTCCACTTCACCTGAGAGAGAAAGTGAGCAAAAAATGAGGCAGTTGAGATGCTTGTGTGTTTGTGGCAGCTGATTCTGGTCTGTGTTCAGTCACTGTTAAATGCAGCCTTGGTATAAACTCATCTCCTAAAGGATGTTACATCAAACTGTACAGTGAAATCTTGATGTGACAAATTCACTACTGCTCACTGCTTTTTGGAGGTCTTACATCAAGTTCTAAGAGCTATATGCACTGAATACAAAATATTAGGAGCACATTGCCACATCTTGTCTGCTTCTCTTTATCTATAACTACTCTTCTGTGATTGGCAAAGATCGATAAGACAAATCAATTAAGGATAATGGCTTTAACCTCATTTCACCTTATCAGTGCACTTTATAAAAACAACAAATGTGTAAGTAAATGCATACCTCACAGCTGAACTCCATTTCCGCATCCATAGTGATAACTTTGACTTTGAAAGTCTTTGGCTGTTTCTTCTTTAATCCCAAGATAGACATTTTGATGAAGTGTGTTAAAGAAGCCTGTGGAAAAACCAACACACCATATTTAAAAGGTAAAGGGATTGGTTTGAAACATGACATTTTACTACTGATGTAGTGGATACGGGCAGTTAACTTAACCCAGGTGGCACTTCATTACATGGGTTCAAAATATTCAACTTTAGAGATGAACTAGTTGATGGTGTACTAAGCAGTTAACTTGTAGATGTTTATGGGAGTTTGTGCGAACTGAAGCCATTCAAACTCTGCGGAGCTGATTAAAAGAAAAACAATTCCCATAACGTTACCTGTGAGGACGATGACACCCGTTCCCTGGGAGTAAATTTACCAACTTCTGCCGTCCAATACAGCACCGAAAAGGCTGTGGTTTTCCTGGTTGGGAGACCAGTGCTAAGCTAACTAATTAACTTGATAACGTTAGCTTTCCAGCTATGCCACGAAAACGGACCAAAACAAATTGCAGGAAGAGCGGAAACTTTTAAGGATTTCCATGATGAAGTGTGTCAAACGAAAAAAGCTTGCAACTACAGCTATATATTTACAGAAATGTCCAAGAATATAAATAACAGTGGGGGATAACGCAGCTAAAGGTGGTTTAGCAGTTTAGCTAAAGGACTTTCCAGAAGCTTTTGTTTTGACTCCAAGTCACTCTACAGGTGGGAACAAGTATAGCAGCTTGGATATGCGCAACTGCGCATGTCTGCCAGTTTAGCAAAAAAAAAAAAAAAA
>OMKZ01054777.1:98809-101066 GCA_900302535.1 Neoniphon sammara | reverse complement strand
TGGCAGGAGAGGGGGAAAGGAGAGGAGAGAGGAGGGGGGGCAGAGGGTCCTGTCAGACTCTTGGAGCCTCTCTATTCCAAGCCAAACAAAGTGAGAGAGCAGGGCTCTGGTAAAGAAGTGGCCCCATTCACCAGCCTATCGCGGCATTCACCAGGTCAGAGCACCTGTCAGGGGTCAGCAAAACATGCAAACACACACATCGCACACATAGAGCCCGGGGGGCAACAACTGTGCGTTTTGAAGACCCTTTAATAAAGTTTCCATCCAGCAGTGGACTCAGGAGCTTTGTGTGGTTTCAGTGAGCTTCGCAGGTGGGCTCGGAGCAGGGGTCTAGTATCCACGCAGGTCACAAGCCACGTTTGGATTAGCGCTGTCCCGTGAGCCCGAGCAAAGCAGATACACACACTGATAATGTCTGAAACAGAGAGACAGAGAGAGAGGGAGTAAGACAAAAATAAAAGTTGGAGTAACTGAGGAGGGGATAATGGGGAGAGAATAACAGAGGCAAGTCCAAAAAATTTGAATAACTGTGAAGAGAAAAAAAGAAAATAAGAGATCCAAGAGATATCTACAGTTTCAAATTGATGATGATATCTGCTTTCAAAATGATTGATAGCACATATTATGGTATTTTTAAAAAGTTTTCTGGTAATTCAAGTCATTGTTTGATGCAGTGACAATACTTGGACAACCTGGAGCCTTGATATTTTTTTAAGATACACTGCACTAAATCCCCATTGTAACAAGTAGTCTCATATGCATCTTCTCATATGCAGCGGTGGAAGAAAAGATTATAACACAGAATATGAGACTAAATGGCTTGTTGAGATGTACTTTTGTTTCTTTCTTTCTTTCTTTCTTTCTTTCTTTCTTTCTTTTCCAGTCTACGGAATATTGAGCTTGTAGAATCGATGTCAAAATATTTAACAATGTTTAAATACATTTAAATTTTTCATATCTGTACATCAGAGTGGAGTGAAGAAGGGTATTTCAGAATGAGTAATTAAGGAAGGCGTGGTGGTTGAAAAGAAATCAAGGGAGTGAGTTTACAGTAGGTATTCGCACAAGTTCCTTATGGGAACAGCAGGTGCACACGTAGTGCTGTGCTTTCCCAGTGCGCAGAGCACATGGAGATTAACACGCCCCGGGCTCCCCATATCTCTGTCAACCCTCAGCATACATTCCTCCTTGACAAACCAGGTCTTAGAGCAGATGGAGAGATAGAAAGCGGACGAGGCTGAGACACATCTACGCCGCGTAGAGGCTGATGAAATGGATCAGCCGCAGAGCAACAGAAGGGATTCTTGCGACCTCAGATGACACAAATGTGCTCAAGCAGCGAGCGCGGAGCAGGATTTTGAGTTTATCTCCCCTTTTTCTCTGGTCACATTCAGCGGTCAAACAGTCACAAGGGATGGGAGGAGCGTGGGGAAAGGAGGAGAAAGGAAGAGTAATTGTTTGAGAGGAAAAAGGGAGAAAGAAAGATCTGGTGGGAGGAGAGAGGTGATGAGAGAGCTTCTTCTTAGCTGCAGTCATGCGTTGAGCAGGCTCTGACGTGTGTTTATACGCTACCACGCATGACTGCGCACACACACTCACACACACACACAAACACACACAGCAGACCAAAGGCACCAGGACACTTGGGTCTTGGTTTCTGACTCCATAGGTGAGTTTCAAAGAGCGTGAAAGGACAGTCGTTTGAGCATCTTATGACATCCATCCGTCTTTCTGTTCCCTGTCGTTCCCACCCTGTCAGATGGAGCCAGAGGTCTCTATGGGGCCGTTCACACCTGTACACACTTAGATAACCAGGTACAACACTGCCCAGCACCCTTTTAGGGTACATTTGAGATGCTCGTGGTATTTATGTAAATATATATTTTGTAATTTTACTGTACTTTATTTTCTTAACCAGGAACTCACAACCTTTGAAGTGGAATCAGCTTCACCTGTGTTAACTCACCTATAGTTTCACTTATATTATGTAAGAGAGCTTTGTGCACTCATAGCACATCTTCACACCTTTTCTACTGTTTTATCATGTTGTTCCTCACTGTCACCATCAAAGTAATGAAATGGAAAATTGAAAATGGAAACACCGCGCATCAAATGGGAAATGACAGGAGGTGTGTGTGTGTGTGTGTGTGTGTGTGCTGGTGGGGGCTCTTGTGGTTTCTGGTATATTGTTCTGATAATGGAAAGCTCTGACTAAGAATGCCCTTTAGCGCTCAGCGATGTTGCACAAAACACAATC
>OMKZ01054777.1:73809-96309 GCA_900302535.1 Neoniphon sammara | reverse complement strand
ACCCCCCTACACCTGTCCTATCAGACACCTGTCTTGCACCTCCCAGCCAATCAGAGAAGAGTGAGGGAAACTATCTGGCATGAAATAAATCTGGGCCCCGATGAGGAGCAATCACAACACTTGACTCATCTATGTGTCACTGCTCTTCTCCGCTAGACTGATTTACTAACACTAAGAGAGAGGTACACAGAGAACAATTCAAATTAAAGGAACTTATCTCTGGCTGACTTGGACTGGAGACATGACCAAAGAGACTGAGTAAGTACTGTTAAAATGCATTTTACACTGTGGCTTAAAACTTTATTTAACTTAACTTGTTGCATTCATCTCTAGAGTTGGCTTTGACTGTACGACTTGTTCAGTGGTGATTAATGTGGGACCTGCACCAACATGAACATTCAAATTATATGAGACATTTCAGAAGAGTTAAATGCAATTTTAGTGTAATACAGTAAGTGTTAGATTCCAGGTTTGAGGCACTGGAGAGACTATTAGCCCCCCTTCTTTCTACTGGCAATGAGACCCCCATGTGAAAGATCCCTGTTTCGAGAAAGGGGTGTTTTGCAGAGGAAATTGATATGGATAGTCTCAAACACACACACACACACACACACACAGAGAGAGAGAGTTTGGTGTATGGTGGTAGCAGGTCTGTTTCGGGTTGTGTTGACACTAACCTAGGGGCCAGAGAGCACAAAAGGAGACTGGGAAACGAGAATCTCCTCTCGAGGTGCTGGAGAGAGACAGGGGGCCAGTGACAGCATGTAATGCATTGAATTACATAATGGTGAAACCCTGAACACGATCCCCTCTGTGTCTCTGTGTGAAAACATCTGCATTTGGCTGTGTTTACGTGTAAATGGAGAGTAACTAATGGAGTTTTGTGTGGTGTTTAGTTTTCTGAGTGAGGGGGCAGAGAGAGAGAGAGAGAGAGAAAGAGAGAGACAGGTGCATCTTATGGCAGGTGCAATATTGTGTATAGTTCCAATCCCTTTCAAAACAAGCTAAAATGTTTTTCTCTGGCATAAAAAAAAGTTATTGTGAGAGTTTGCAAGTTTTTCATGTGCTATGCCAAAATGCAGCATCTGTTATTCTTTCATTAATCTTAATGAGAAATCCTGAGATTTGTTCTCTCTCTCCGGTGTGGCTGTGAATACCTGCTGTCGGCACTTTTGATTCGCTGTTTATCCAGAGTAAACTGCCTCTATTTGTTCATTTGCTGCTTCAATCAAACTCCCGGGGTGATAATCCCAGGAGTCAGGATATTTACACTGATTCCCTCCTGTAAATCCCAGGCTTTTTTCTGCCATGATCTTTTTAGTAATAGGGAAATCCAGCACTCACCTGTTTGTGGGTTTTTTGATGTGAGGCGATCTTTTCTGAGGTTTACAGTAAAGTTCAAACCAGAACACTCAAACAAGAAATTTACAAGAAAGAGGCCTCTCTTGTGGCAAGAAATTACTCATGATGAAGAAACCTGCACTCTTGGATCTTTTTTTTTTTTTTTTTTTTTTTTGAGTGTGCATCTTTCACTCTTACTGTAAAATCCAGAACAGATGAAAAGATTATCTTGGTGTGCCGTAAGTCTCTCTGACACCATTTGAAGGATGTTACTCAGCTCTGTGGTTTTGCAATCGAAACCCTGCTCGCTCTGGGGCAAGTATGTGCAGTGCTCAGAGGCTCAAACACTGCTATTAAACCCCAGCTGCTCTCGCTCTGTCAAACCCTGCATGTCAAACTCATAAACATACTCAGGTAACATTTATTTGCATTGCCACTGCAAGTTTAATGAGACCACTGGAGAATTTCTACATACAGATTTATACCTTACTCTATGTATTTCTATACATTATCTACTGTCAGATTTAAACCAATTTAACCAAACTCAACTGTTTCCTTCTCACCACAGGACTCTGGGATTGGTCCTTCAGAACGCAAACTTCAACTACAACCGTTACAACACAAACTACATCATGGACTCCTGGCCTTACCTGGAGAATCCCATCCCGGACTTGAGCAGATCCAAACCCAGACTCGCCCCAGGAGAAGACATGACAGCCATCACTATGCTTTATGAACAGTGCAAGGTGGCTAATCCATAATCAATACTGTAAACATCCCCACACAGAGGTATTAGGTGTCTTTAGGTTACATTCTGGTTTATTAACTCCTGGTTTATTAACTTTTTTGGGGGATTTTATTTCCAGAACCAGAAAGAACAGAAGTGCAACCGTGGCAGCAGCGTTTGCAAACCATCAGACAGGTGAGTGTGTGAATGAGATTCCTGGGGCTTGCAGACACAAAATCCACGTAGTTGTGGCTGTGAAATTATTCATGTGTGTGTGTGTGTGTGTGTGTGTGTGTGTGTGTGCCAGTCTTGGTCATAGGTGGTACACAGTTTTACCAAGTACATGCCGATACATGAAAGTCATCACTTAGCTTAAAAAAATATATCTACACAATTTTATCTCCTAAATGTGAATATTTGGGATTTTCTTCCAAAATGATCTTTCATTTGTCATTCAATATTTAGTTCAAAACCTAATAGTATTTTTTTTTCTATTTAACTCTTAACAAATGCTCCCCTCCCTTTTATTTGTTGCCCATGCCTTGTTTTTAACTGAGTCAAATGTATTAGAAAGAAAGAGAAAGGCAGGGCTTTGGGAGGTCAGAGGCAGGTGAGTGGGTAATCCTCAAGCCAAACAGAGTCAGAGGGATTACTGTCTCCCACACCTCCACCTATCCAATCCATCCATCCACCCATCCATCTATTCCTCCCCCTCTCGCCAATTTCTCCCTCGCTAAAAGAGTTTCACAACAGGGCGGACGATTGCTCTGCCTCCTTCTCCATTCCCTGCGTTCACTTTTTTTTTTTGTTTGTTTGTCGGTTGAGAAATGGCCATTGTCGGGGTGCGCTGTTGTCCCCTCAAACATTTTAAACCCACCGAGAAACTCAAACACGGAGAAGAGAAAAGCTGGATTAAGTGACAAACAGTTCCCACCCACACTCAGCCCCTGTCTTTCTGGGAGTTTACTGTGCAGTAGTTCTCTGAGACACAAGAGAGCTGAAGTGCTTTTATTGACTGTCACACGTTTGCACAATCTGTATGGATGTGCCAGTGTGCAAGCTTCTGTATTGGCTACTGTATAAAAGGCACTGCTGTCACTCATCCAGTCATTTTAGGGTGTTGTTTGCTTCCACTGATACCTGGGTGGAGTATTGCACTGTCATGGTGAGAAAAGATGTGTTGATATTGTAATTAAACAAATCTTTCTCCTCTCCTCTCCTCACGCTCCTGCCCATTTTTTCACCTTTTTCCGCCACCCTGCCAGGACTCTCATCAACTCCTCCCTCGAGCTGGTTTCCCTGGAGACGCCCGCCATCATGAAGATGCTCTCGGACAATATTCCCTCCAGCCATCCCCAGGAGGTTTTAGGATCTTCCATCTGCACCCCCGCCAAGCAGAGCGGCCCTCTGCCCATCTCGGACACCTACACCACCCTGACCACCACCAATGTCATGGTGGAAAACTACGACAAGCAGGACCTCAGCAACATCTTCGACTCCCTGCTGCAGAAGTGGCCCGCGGAGCCAGGGGTTTTCCCAGATCCGAGCACTGAGGTAAGATTGGACTATGGACATGGATCATTTTAAAGTTTTCTCTTCCTTTCTCCTGCTCTCTTACTCTGTCTACTATCAGTATTTACTCACATCCCTCTGTGTCTTCTCTACACGTCAGCCTCCTCCTTACGACCCCTTCCCAGAGGACCAGTCCAGTCCCGTCTACACAGGCTCCTACACCAGCTCCCCAACAGAGAGATACAGGAGTGAGTTCCAGTTTGCCCTGGGAGCTCCCCCAGCCTCCCCATACAAGTCCACAGAGCTGCCGATGGTCTACCTGAACAAGGGACAGTTCTACCCAATCACTCTCCAGGGAATAGACAGCACCGCCGGCCTTGCTGCCAGCAAAGTAAAGGTGAGTTGCATAAAAGATATCATGTCTTCGGCCGTAAAACAAGGCCTGTACTGAGTGCAGACTGTATTCAGTGATAGGCGTTTTTATTCACTTTGCATTAAAGCTGCAATAATCAAACCCGCCAAGGGTCAATTTAAGCGAGGATGTGGAAAAAGCACAAAATCTGAGTCTACATGGTTGCCATCACCGAGGTGACTCACTGATAAATTATATGTTTACTGCACTTTTTTCAGTTGAGTCTAAACAGTCTTCAATTTTGCTATTTCAGCTATTGCAGGTTTGACATTTTAGGCCTAGCTGAGGATGTCATTCAGACGGAGAGTGAATAAAGATAAATATTAGGTTTGCACATATTCTAAGTTAGAAATGTACCCCATCTAGCCATTAAAAACAAGCCACCAATGCATCTGCACATTCATTGCTTCCCTGAAGCTGCTTTCCTTACTCTGAAATTATTGTCTAGTCTTGCTTCGCTGTCCCTGCATGCACTGTGTGTGCACTAGGTACATCAGAAATCAGTGACTGTGGTTCTGGGTGGCATCCCTCCCTACAGGCTTATTTCATGAATACACACATTCTTTTCGTGCCACCAAGCTAACCCTTCCCTAAGTCTCTGTCCCTCCCTTGGAGGCAGCTCCTTGGTGACTAATTCCCTGCTGAGCTTTACCCACACTGGGCTGGTACAAATAAAAATGACACTGTCCTGCCCTGTAGCATTTATTATTGCAGAGGTGTAATGAGGCCAGAGTGCAGTAGAGCTCAGTTCAGTTCAGTTTGTGTGGCTGGAGTGTGAAGTGTAAAGAAAGAGGACAGGGAAAGGTGTGGTGTGGTTTAGAAACATAGACGACAACCTGTTCCTTTGTCAAGCAAATAAGAGGATAAGATTATACACAAACACACAGCAGCTCATTGCTAATAGCTGATGACAATGCAATGAGAAAAGGGGGATTTGGAGTGATGAATGAAGGGGTAAGGCAGATAAAGGAGAGTTGGTCATTTTTTGGACATGTGGGCAGGCATAAAGAACTGCAGTCACCTAGATAAATTGTCTTTTCTCTGGTTCTCTGTACTTAGTCTTCACACACACACACACACACACACACACACAGACACACACACACACACACACACACATACACATATTTCTCTCTTTCACTTTGTCTTTCGTCTCCCTCTCTCCACCACAGACAGTAGTGATGGCCGTGTTTGAGAACGACAAAAGCCCAGAAATGCAGCTTCGTTGCTGGAATCACTGGCATGCACGCCAGCCCACTGTCAAACAGAGGGTCATTGACATCGGTATGTTCTTTACACATAACAATACCCATGCAAAGCACACCGACTCACTCACTCTGGTACATGTTATATGTTTTTAATTCATCATTGTGGCCTCAGGTGATATCTGAAGTGCTTTGTGCAGATAAACAGAAGATAAAAAACTTTTTTTTCCTTTTTTCTCTTTTATAGCGGACTACAAAGAAGTGTTCAGTGGCATTAGCAACATAGAGGAGGTGGCTTTCAATGCCCTGTCATTTGTTTGGAACCCCAATGAAGAAGCCAAGGTAAATACAAGAAACTTTATCTCTCTCTTTCTTTCTCTTTCTTGTCACTATCAAACTGGGATCCGGGGCATCTGTACAGTGGGTCAGCAGGTTCAGTGAGGAGAGATGGAACAGGAAGGGTTGTTGAATAAATAGGAGAGGAAAGGTAGGGGAGCGAGGGAAGGAGTGGTAGAAAAAGGGAGGAGAGGAATCCCAGATATGTGTTTGGCCCTGAGGCTCCTGTCACCACAGCTGGCGAGAGCCACATCTTATTTCGGACTCCACCGTGGCCCCGAGGCGCCGGGGAGAGGCCGCAAAAGCTGCCGGAGGAGGACGAGAGAATGAGAACGGCAGAAAAGGAGAGAATAAAAACAGCAGGGAGGATTAAAAGAGAGGGTTGAGATAATGCCCTGATGAAAAATAAAGAGAAAAAAATGAGGAAGTAAGAAAATGAAACAAACATCTACGTCCAGGATGTTTTCAAGACAGAGAAAAGACGGCAAAGGTAGCAGGTGTTGATGTGCAAAAACAATCAACACCCAGGTATCTGTTTTTATGTTGATCCTGGAGCTCAGTTCAAAAACGTGTTTTTGTGCTGTCATGGTGCAGATGTCACTGGCTTCTTAATCATTGTTTTCATTGGCAACAACGCCCCGTCTCTATATGTGTCTATATTATGTCTCGAACTGGGACATGCCTTAAGTGTGACATAAACATAGGATCCTATAGGCAAAAAACTCATGTTCATTTAGTGTACACAAGACACATTACCTATGTTGTTTTTCCATTTATCACTAGAATAAACATAAAAGTGATCCCTTTTTATAAGCAGTCAGTTTATTTGTGGTAGCTAATTATAATAGCAATCTATAATTCTCTTCTCTTCTCTTCTCTCCTTTCGCAGGTCTACATTGGTATCAACTCCTTGAGCACAGACTTCTCCTCTCAGAAGGGGGTGAAGGGTCTGCCACTAAACCTGCAGATCGACACTTACGACTTCAGCACAGGAAGCAACCAGCTGATACACAGAGCCGCTTGCCAGGTCAAGATTTTCTGTGATAAGGTCAGTCGCTGTTTTATTTCTTTTACCTTTTGGCCGCACGAGTCAAATCCTGCACTCAGACCCCAGACATTTCTGCACATTTATATCATTGTCCATCGTTGCCCTCACATCCCATGCCAGTCAAAGGAAAGCTCCACACCTCTGTCAGTGCAGTAAAAATGGTTGCCACTCATTTATGCAATCAAAGTGTCATTATTTTAACTGTGTGTGTTGTCCTCAGGGTGCAGAGAGAAAGATGCGAGATGAGGAGAAGAAGAGAACCAAGAGGAGGGGCAAGAACGCTAACGAGGCCAATAGTGGGTGTTGCATCTCTTGGAGATAATTATTATTTGTGTCTTTTGTCACACACTCACACGTAAAGTTGAATCTAACATTTCGCCCTCTCCTCCTCTCTTCCAGCCAACAAATCTGCAGTAACCAGCTCAGTGAGCAGTGACTGCACCTTGTTCAAGACCCTGGATGATCACCTCACCCAGCCTGTTCTCTTCATTCCAGACTCGCACCTCTCCAGCTTGCAGCGCGGCAGCCTGGTAGGTCTCCTCTCCTCTCCCCTCTTCTCCTCTCCTTGTATCCCTGCAGGCTGTGGTGCAGGCACGAGAGGGGCAGGGGAGAAAGTGTGGGAAACTATGCAGTGGGAAAAGTGGGCTGGGATAGGGAGGGTGTCAGCAAAAGTGAGACAAAACGCTAACCTCAGATCAGATGAGCTAATTGGAGTCGAAACCGGGCACAAGTACAAGCCGCTACAACTGACTGACACTGAGATTAAGCTGTGGGGGCTTACATAAACACACACCTGGTGCATCACGCCCGAAGCACCAGACACAGACACATTGACACATGCACCACCCTCATGTTCTCTCTCTCTCTCTCTCATACACATACATGCAAAAACATATGCACACTCACGGCACCCCCTCCTCTAATGTTTCTGTGGTTTCCAGTGCTGTTGACACAAGACAGTGGAGGTGGTGAGGGTGCCGTTCAGGCAGGCCAGTTTTCCCACACTATCAAGACTAGAGGGCTGTGTGTGTATGTCTATGTGTGTGTGTGTGTGTGTGTGTGGACAAGGAGAAACTGGCTGATAAAGAAACCTGAGCACAACGGAGATGTGCTTGTCGTTTGGATGGAGATTAAATGAAATGCCATTCATAACGCTGTTTTCGGAAATATGCACTTTAACGCGATTTAATAGTTTGTGAGGTCAGCGTGCAAACAAAAGGAACAATGACAACGCCATCCATTACTTTGATAATGCATTGCCACGCAGTCTGATATGAATGGCTGACAGGAAACCAACATCTCCGATCGGCTGGAGCGATAAACCCCAGGAAGCGTTGTATTGGTAACTCTCCATCTGTGGCTCTGCGAGAGTTCATGGGAAATGCGGTCTCAGTGTAATGATAACATTCCTTTTGGGTGTTACACGCAGACAATGGTGGGAAGGGGGGACATTAAGCAGTGTCTTTATCAGTCTGGCTCTTCCTAATCACATCACTGATCTTTTCTCTCTTTGTTTCTTTCTCTTGCTGCAGGCCACTCCTCTAACAACTCTGGACGACATTGAAAGGTAAGCGCAGATATGTTGGTTCATACAGTTTTACACTGAAAAAAGTGACGGTTATTTCCAGCGAAAAGATGGATACACACCAGCAGTGTCCTAGCAAGGTGCTGGCAGTGGCAAAACAACATAGAAGAGATTAAAATAGAGTGCATTCAAAACTATGAATAAAGATTTAATGATCATAGCAGTGCTTCATACCAAAAACCTCAATAGAGACAAACCCTGGTAAAGACATTAAATATTTCTTTGTGGATTTTTTCTGGTTTCTTTGCATTGCATTTTCCCCACTTCTGTAGTTATTTCTAATTGAAAGGCACCCTATAGGCACCCTAATACCTTGGTCATGGCTTGAGTCTGATGTGCCCGTTGTTTCTGTGTTTTTAGGAGTTCTCTGAAGAGGCTGTACCCAGACAGAGGAGACCAGAGCAGCCCTCCACCCAGCAAGCAGGCCCGCAGGGAAGACCCACAGAGAGGTACACAGAAAACAAAGCACCCAAGATTTTTCTATGCAGCATGAAATGTAAAAATAGATCTTGACCATTCTCTGAGTTTCTAATGGGTTTTTGTTTTCTCACTTTCAAAAGTTCTGCTGTATGTGAGGACAGAGAGGGAAGAGGTGTTTGATGCCCTCATGCTCAGCACGCCAACGCTGACAGGCCTACGAGAAGCTGTAAGTAACACACACACACACACGCTCACACAATGCTAACTTTATCCTCTGTCATCCCTTCAAGTGTATCATTTTTCTTTCAGCAGAAGATAGTGTTAACTGTCCTCTCATGTTCCGCTCTTTCCTCAGATTTCAGAAAAGTACGGTATGCAAAAGGACACCATTGGGAAAATCTACAAAAAATGCAAACGAGGGTGAGTGTCATTGGGTTTCTTTGGTGTGGCTGTGCGTGCTGACCTTTCTGACAATCAGCTTAACGCACCAGCTCCGTAAAGGGAGTTGCATTCGTGTTTATCTGACGCACACTCGCTGTACATGAAGTCAGTGCTCGGTTCATGGTGTAATCTCAGTGTCCTTTGAGGAAGCTAATGCTGACAAACCGGGTAGGTAGGTTAGCTGCCTCTGCCTACTGGAATGTGTTAATTGCTGCTGCTCCAAGAGAAAGACAAATGACTGAGGGAGGATGGAAAGATTTCAAGTCCCGCAGATGAGTCACGGACGATTGTTTCACTTATTTATGTTTTTATAATCTGATCTCTTCTGAGCACCAGGATGATTGGCTCTTTTGAAAGAGTTCAGCTCGCGTGATAGCTGGTGGTTTTTAAGGCTTCATGTGACTTCCAGTAAATCACACTCGCCTTTGAGGAGAAAGGGATGTCACTGCTTCTGGCCTGTCCAATGGCGCTGTGACCTTTTTTTAAACAGTCCTATTGTCTAGACATTTGCAAAGGTCAACTTTTAAAGTAATTATGATCTTTTATGATCATTTACAACTCAATGGCCTGGAAAAAGGTAGACATCACTGAGCTGGAGGGCTAGAAGAAGTTTCCAATATCCTCAATTTCATGTGCAACAAAACCCAATGCATCTATCTCACTCTTTCAGTAGCTGCCAAATTGGAGAGAGTCTGGATCAATAATTTAGGAGTGATTTCATTTCAGCGTGTTATTTACTTCTACTATCACCTGAATTATCAGAAAGACATCAGAAAGAGGCTAAAACACTACAGGGAAATTGTCCTCTTGATCTTAGCTAGCATGATGTGTGTGGAAGGGCAGCTGAAAAACAGGTTAGGTTACATTCTCCCTGCTGTTGCCTCCCTCTTTCTTGCTTCTTGTCTGCAATCAGCCCTGTCCCCGCAGGCAGAAAGCATGAGCCGGCGGTTACGTCTGTCATTATAGACTTAGAAGTTAGTGTTCACTATCGCTGGGTGGGGAAGGGGGACGGGCATGACCTGATTTACTGCCAGTAGTGATGGAGGAGATATACCTCTCCTCTTCCTCTTTTGTTTTTCTGCAGACAAACTTCCTCCAGACTATTTAATGTGCTGCTCTTAACCCAAACAACGCCTTCTTCGTGTCCTGATTTTGCAGTTGAACTTGATTTTATTTAACTGGGCTAAAGGTGCACCATGCAAAACTGAGGGTCCATGAGGACAAAATGAGGACCATGTAGACTCAATTGACAAAAGCTGTGGAATAAGAATGTAATCTATCAGTGAGTTTGTTTGACAGTGTGAACCATGTAGACTTAACCATCAAATTTCATGCTTACTCCATTTTTTCTGTTCAGTTGGGTCTAAAAGGTCCTCATTTCAGTCGATTCTTGGCACCTTTGCAGCACTTAGTCAAGACAAGGCAACAATAGTTTGCCTTTCTCTGCAACACAAGTAACTCCACGCTCACTGGAATAACCCAAGTTTTGTTTTTGCTTGTTTCCTTCAGGATTTTCGTCAACATGGACGACAACGTCATTGAACACTACAGCAACCAGTCTGCCTTCCTCATTGAGATGTCAGAGGTCTCCACCGGGCAGTTCCAGGTCACTCTGACTGAGCTATGAGAGGAAAACCATCCAGTCATCCAGCTGTACCCCTGCTAGATCTCACAAATCCCCACTGCCTGTTTCAACGAACTCTTAAAGCACTATCCAGTCAGAGAACCTGTAGACCAGATGGTCTGGAACACTGAAGGAAGGAAGGACCTTTATTGGCATATGATTTCCACAGCTACCACCTATCATTGCCTTTGTAACCATTTGTAACCGTTTTTTTTATGATTTTTTTATATATATATTTGAGTTAAATATTTTAACATGATAGCAATTATGATGGATATGCTGTAAATAGGTAAATAGAATTAATATGACAATGTTTTATGAATTAGCCATGTGCATATTCCATGCCATTTACCACATCCATTTGCTACATATTTCAATTTTTGAGGATTTCTGTATGTTTTATGTAGTCTGTATTTTCAGCATTTTCAGAGGATGCTATTCTTGCTGCTTCCAATGTACTCATCATTTCTTCAAAAAGATATCAAGAGCCAACTGAGCATATTTACGCGCATGCCTAGCTGTCAACCTCTTTTTGATACCGTTGTATAATACTTGCTGTGTTTTTTACTGCCAAAAGTATAATTCCCTAGTTTCCTGTTAGTTTCACAACTAAAATGGCCCAGCCGTGGGCTACATTCAGTACCAAAAGTCACACATTTCCCTTCTCAACACCACATGGAGTTAGTGTTGGCCATCATTCAGCCCAACACTGCACACATTTCCTGACTATATACGTTAACCACAGAATACTCCCATTATGTTTGAACCACTTAGAAGCCGTTCAAACCACAAACTCTGAGGCCTTTCAGCGGAGTTTTATTTTGTTTTTTTTGTGTGTATATGTGTGTATGCAAGTGTGAATAGTCGTTGGATTTTTTTTCTTATAGCTATGTAACGCATCATTTCAAAGCAAAAATGTATTCTTGTAATATTTCACTATTATACCATGGCAATTCTGGTTGTATTATTCAGTCTTTTTTATGAAAATAAAGAAAATGGACAATAGGTTTCATGAATGGGTCTCAGTTATTTCATTCCATATCAAAGCCTGATGTTAAAATCCATTCATTCACTTCTTTTCCTGCTTCAGTTCCGACAACACGACAAACAAAAGCAAGGACGCCTCCATTGTGTGTGCATGTGCGTGTGTCTGTGTGTGTGTGTGTGTGTGTGTGTGTGTGTGTGTGTGTGTAAACATGAAAGCACTGCAGAAAGACAATCAATCTCATGAAATGAAGTGCAGTATGAGAGCCATTGCTCTGACCCTCCATCCTCTTTTTCCCCTCAGTCCTGAATGATCAGATCAAACAGAAATATTGATTCCATCTTAATGAGAGAGGTGCAGTTCTTTTTTTTTTATGGATGGAGGAGGAAAGGAGCGAGGTCAGTGGTTCAAACACCCACAAACGAACAGACAAACATAAACAAATCCCATTCTGGTGTGCTAGCAGCCCCGTGTGCTCCAAAAAAGGCAGTACACACGTGTGGTACCGTGTCAGTGTGAGGAAACGCAGCGAGGCACCCTGTCTGAGATGTAACACAGACATCCTTCAGCAAGTAACACAGAGAGAGAGAGAGAGAGAGAGAGAGAGAGAGAGAGAGAGAGAGAGAGAGAGAGGGAGAGGGAGAGGGAAGCAGGCGGCAGACAGAAAGACAGAGACAAGGACAGAGACAGAGAAAGACATAAAAACAGACAAGGACAGAGAGATAAAAGAGGTAAATGGAGGTAGGGAGGCTGATCAAGCAGGGATAGATGAAAAAGGAGGAGGAGGAGGAGGGGGAGAGAGAGTGAAAATAATGAAGAGGTGGTAGATCCATCTGCTGCTACAGAGGGAAGCATGTTAGATATTCATACAAGAGCAGAGAGGCAGCCAGCGGAGGCAGCAACCTGCAGTGAGATACCACCATCCCTCCTGAATGGTAAGTGTCCGCTCATCGGCTGTGTATGTGTATGAGTGTGTGTGTGTGTGTTTGCATGCATTGGTTCATCCCCATGTGTGTCTGTGCCGGTGTGAGAGACGCCATTCGCATGTGAGAGAAAGTGTGTGACTTTGATCCATTAATAACCTACAGCATGTTCATCACGGTCCATTCATGATTATCCAGTGTTGAGGTTTCCTGCAGATGTTTCTTTATCTTCCTTCCTGTCTTCTCTTTCTCCAAACCTTTTCGAACGAAGCATTTTACAGGTGCAATCAAAACATCTCAGTGGCTGTAAAGAAAGGCAAAGAGGCAAGACTGGAAAAAATATTTAGATAAAATCTCTGTGACATTTTGAGGCGGCACAACACAAATGAGATGAAAATAAGCTATTGCGCAAGTTGTAACTGTGATTTTGGTTTCAAAATAAGGCATGCATTATGTGAGGAAAAACATTTGAACTAATGTTAAAAAAGGAAATGAATGAAAAAAATCTTACTTTACATAATTGATATCATAAAATTAATGATTCACTCTTAAAGGAGTAACAGGAAACCAAGTCCTTGGTTGACAACATGATGGCACTTCTGCAGACTGCATCTTCCATTTTCGGACAATTTTGAAAAGTGAACTTGAGGTGGTAATTTTGTTTTCCAAAGTGTTTACATGCTGAACCCTGTGCTACTGAATGAGGTGAGACATTATGATGCAGTCTGTGAGGCAACGGACTGTCAGACCCCTTTGAATCACTCCTAACGCAGGCGATGTCCTGACAGTTGAGTCAGGACTGTGATTTTTCTGTCTGTCATCCCCTCTCTTTCCCTCATGTGAACAATGTGCAGTGCAATTACTGCACTACTGCACCTGTCATTTTATCTAGTCGAGTATTTAAAGTCTTTGCATTAGAAATTACCCTGAGATTACCATTTTTCACAAACACTTACACTTCCTATTAAATTACTACATTCCCAGCAAATTAGCCACCACAGTGCTCTCTCTTTTGGCCAATAAGGGCTGCTCATTTGTTTTCACAGAAATTGCAAATTTGTTACACTTTTTTTTTTTGCCAGATTCATCAAAGAGGTCCCTTAATTAGCAAGGCTGGAGCGAATGTTTTTATGTAGAAAGCACAAAACCATTTAGTGTGCTATACTCCAGTGCTTTCAATTCAGCAGCATGAACACACGGTCCTCAGGGTTCAAACAGTAATGAGCAACAGGATTCAGTCTAGCCAGAGGGTCAATTAAATTACTTTGTCTCTTGACCAACATTGGTAGCCCATATCCCCTGTACTTGAAAACAATTTAATATTCACATTTTTAATTTTATTCTTTATTTGCCTTCAAATTCTTTTATCTAATGGATGGAAAGTAATATATGCAAAACATATTTACTCAATACAAATTACAGTAGCAAGGGCAAAATTCACTGAAGTTGTACGATTGACTGAAAAATATCACTTGAGCATTAACAACTTAATTGTGTTTTCAATGGTGTGTGTGGGAGTGTTTTATAGCAGTGAATTATCTAAGATCAATGTTTGTTACGCATGTAGATAGAGTGATTAGATAGATTTTGTAGATAGATTTTGCATAGCGTGATACATTATTCTGTGATCGTTTGGTTGTTGCTGTTTGTTAAATGCATCTGTGAGTCGCCTTGTCCCCATCCCAGAGGGCATTTTATTCCTCCTGCGGGCTGAAACACTGAGGATAGACTCACTCAGCATGCAGACACTGGTCTGAAATAATTACTGGCTGAACTGAATACTTCCAAGGTCATAGCTGGCCTTTCTTCACCAGGTTTTAAGAAGCATCAGGAACAGCATCACGTACACACATCCACACATACAGACTCACTCACTTTTACATGCATGCACCCACACACACACACACACGCATGCACACACACAAGCAGAGACATGCACCCATTCATAGTTGCGCACAGGCATACTGCCATTCATGCACACTTACAGTACATACTCACACACAAACACTCAGACAATCAGGTCTTGCACAGAGAGGAATCTGAGTAGGTGTGGTGATAAATAAAGCTGCGTAACACAGTCATGTTGAGACCGGCCAGGTTACTGTATCCTAGCAACAGAGACAGGCATCGACAGTTCAGTCTTCCCTGTCCAGCCAAACCTCCTCCTGCTTCCTCCTGCTGCTCCAGCTCTCATCTTCTCCCCAGTTCCCATCTCTCTCCTCTCTCATCACCCCCTCTCTTTCTCTTTCTCTCTCTCTCTCTGTCTCTCTCTCTCATGCACCATCTCACTGTCTCATTCACGCTTTCTCTTTTCAGCAAATCAGTCAGAAATGACGTGCCTTTAGCCGCAACACAGGCCAGTGATGATGAAGGGGTAACGTCAGAACCTATTTTTATCTGGGTGTTGATTCGTTTGACCCAGCTCTATTGATTATTGTATTGACCCACTTTGCTTTCACTAATTGCCATTGATTTGTGGCGTGATATTAAAAGCTTCAGTTTCCTGTGATTCATTTCTCTTACAGGCACAGTTAAGTCAGCAGCGTCTGGCCAGAGGAGACACTTCTGGAAAGATGTGACTATTTTTATGTCTGCATCAACAAAGAAGAACTCCCAGGAGAGCCTCTGTCTTTATCACTTCTCATCATCATAGTCCCGCCGTCTCCTCTGCGGAGTAGAGCCTGACTGTTCTGCGGGGTCCCTCCAGGCCACCGTACTATCATATCAAACATCTTCATCAAGAGGCGTAACAAACACTGTCATCCTTTTTTTGGGGCGGGAAATATTCTCAAAGGAAGGCACATTAGAAACAGGTACAGTGAATAGAGGTAGGACATTATGAAAATTCAAAACCATCATGATCGTAACCGTTTTCAGTATTATTGCAGTATTGATCAAATGGGCTAAAATGTTAAATAATTACTAATATACACTGACATCATTCCAGTGTTGAAAATAACAACTTAAATGGTCAGCACTGTGAAATATTTGCATTCAAATAATAGCACAACCAATGCCACAAGTTAACATATGAAATACACAAGACAAACATATCAAATGCATTATAGATGATTAGCACCGTGGCCATCAGAAGTATGCAGCCTGTGAAAATAGTAGATAAGAGAAAACAGCCACCAAAGAGACACATTTCAAGTTCCCTGGTGTAGATTTAAAATAACACAACCACATGTAAACAAATCAAAAGTGCATTGTATATATAAGAGCAGCACAATATACAACCATATATAAACAATGTCAATTATTGCATATAGTGACAAAATACAAGAGGAAATTTGACTCGATGCTGACTTTGGTCAATGCTAGTCAGTAAGTACTGCCAAACAAAACAAAGCAAAACAAAACAAACATGACTTTTTAAAGATCCACTAACCAAAATGATCATCGCGATAATTAAAATTTTAAATGGTATATTTACACTGGTAACCATTCCATCCTTAACTGTGAAGCTGGTGTGTTTTGCATGGAACTGCATGTTCAGTCTTGACTAGAAACATTCCTCTTTCATTTAAGGGTATATTTGGTTCCAGGCTTCCTGCAGCGGTTGCCCACGATGCACACTCCAGCCTCCATGGTGATGGGGATTGTTTTTGCCCCGCTGGGTTTGGTCCTTGTCTTCACTGCTGCCATCACACCTCAGTGGAGAGAGGGGCAGGCTCGCCTGGCCATGGCAGGGCCTGGGCCGCCTCGGTCAGGCCTAAAAGGTCAAGGGACGGGGATCCGGGCTGGATCAGTGGAGGCGCTCCTCCTGCTGCGCTCTGACGGACTTTGGGAGAGCTGCCTGCAGGTGGCACAGTCTGAGCTGAAGCAGTGCTGGCCTGTGGCAGGTTCGTACCAGAGAGACCCACGGGTGCGCCTGGCACAGGGTTTGGTGCTCACCTCCTTGTTCCTGTGTGGCACCGGCATTGTTCTGGCGTGTATCGGGGTCCGCTGTTGGACCGATCTGCCCCTGAGAGGTGTGGCAGCAACTGGTGGCCTCTTTGTGGTGCTGGCCGGGCTGCTGAGCCTGTCTGCCCTCGGGGTGTACACTCACAACCTGGGAAGACTGGGGATGGAGCATCCCGGGCAGCCGATCAACAACCCCAAGTTCCCCCACCTCAGCCTGCGCCCAGCTGGCTCACTCTACTTTGGATGGCTCGGTTCTTGTATACAAGTGCTGGGAGGCAGCGCCCTGTTGCTCAGCTTCAAACGGCCAAGATGCCCGAGCTGCCCATCCTGCCCAGGGCTGCCTGCCTGTCCCATGTGTCGCTCCTGTCCAGAGATGAACAACAAGGCAGAGACAGAGGTGTATGAAGTCAGCTGCTAGAATGTGAATCTCAAAGGGAAAACATCTCTAACAAAACACATGCCAAGACAGACTAAAACTAGAGGACATGGGTGAATCCACCATGTATCTATTTGGATGAGATGATACATTGTAGGTACTGCTTAATTTCAATCCAATCAGTTTATGAATCTAAAACTGCCAACAAATAAAATGAGTATTGAGGAAACCAGCTTTTAAATACCCACAGGACACTGTCAATAGATTAAGAAACTTTCTCACAACACTGCTAGGTATGATGATGATTGGTTTAGTTGCTGCTGGATATAGACAGAAATATCATGCTGGTGTGTAAAAATAATGCGATGAATAATCCAGTATGAAATGCTTGTTAGATATACATGCTGTCTGCGCCGAGGGAATAATGGTAGAACAGAGCTTAAATCCATGCTGCCTTTAACTGCAACAACTTGTAAAACGTCATTGAAGGTTCACTTTCTGCTGCCTTTTACATATTGTAGCCATGCCTTTGTACTGTTGCTGAAATCTTTTGTCTCTCATACCTAATCAGGTTCTCTGTATTCCTCTTGTACGATGTGTTCTGCGTCCGATCAAAACTGTGAAAATGTAAACTTTGTATGATAAATTATGAGAACAGATTAGCAGATAATGCTTAGTTGATGTCAGGTCTTCAAGTGCAGTGTTGGGTTGTTAGACCTATTTTCAGAATGTAATCCATTACGGATGTCGGAAACCAGTGACGTTTTACTAGATTTCTGCAGATCTACTTTTTAGCTACTTTTGGGGTTCTTTACAACTAAATAAAGTGATGTTAAATGAATGAATATGAAAATTCCCTTTTGTGGTCAAACATGATAAAAATGAGAAATCAAATGAACAATCCTGAATTATTTTCTCTAAAAGAATCTGCAATCTGCAGTTAATGTTTTTCTTTATTCAATAACTGCAAGTGATGGAGCACTGTAATCCAATTCTATCTAATCTGTATTTTATTAGCCTGTCAGATTAGCCTATTTAAGAATAACTAAACAGTGTTTGATGAATGTCATGCCACTGACTTAATGCCATGAGCAGTGAGAGGGGAATGTGCAGGAATGGGATGTACACAGCAGAGGGGAGTTTATTCTTTGTAAATTATTTATTGATGTTAAGTTGTCATTCTGTATTCATACTGCTGGTGGATTCTGTATTAAATAAACAAGTTTCAGCAACTTGGGACTGCATCCTGCTTTCTACCACCACTGTTATAACTGAGGATGAGAGTAAAAGCAGATCCTGCCACATTTCAAGAGAGAAAAGTATTTAGGTCAGACTCAAGCAAGCAGAGAGCAATCAAAAGCTTCATACATCAAAAAGGCCCAATTCATCATAAACAGAAATAAATGCCATCAGATCCATATGTTACATTCTTAGCTGAGATTTCATATATCATAAATTATACTATATTTGTACATATTTGCCATCCCTATGCCTACCACATACTGTTTTTTTCTATACAGCATGTTCTAGTGTTGGACAGTGAATGAGCTGAGAGACAGACTTTATTTCAGAGTTAGACTTTATTTCAGCCAACAAAGAGCAGGAGAGGCCACTGCAGTCCTCATGGCAGTTTACTGTATTAGCAGCACAGTCCCTCTAATGTGAACAGCTCTCCTCGACCTGCTGACAAGATGATAAACTCGATCACCTCTGTTGGTGGAAAAATAACACAATTCAGTGAGTGACTTGTCTTGTAAAGTCCAGTAAAGAGCACAATAGCACTGTCAGGTTTAAGCAAGTTTTGCACAGCGAGTTGAGACACATCAAGACTTTTATAATTTGGAAAGTAGATTTTCATTTTCATTCACTTATAGAATAAAATGGACAACAGAACAAGCATTCAATTCAGTTTTATTGTGTGTTACATACTTTTTTTGAGTGACATATAACACCCATACCAGCGTGAATAAAACCACTGTGTGCAGTGACACTATATTTATATAAATCCTATCTGTAAAAATCTCTCAAAGAATGGATTTGGACTTTGAATCAAAAGCATGATCATGGAACTATAAAAGTGATGAAAAATTGGCTTCAAAGCTAGTGGCTGCGCAGAATTTCAGTGGTTCTCTCTACAATGTGAGCTGTACAATAAAATACTCTGGGTTACAAGTGCTTGACCTGGTAGGTCAATTTAATCAGTAGGTCAATTTAATCAGGTTAATCCTTCCAATAACCGAAGTCAATATTGGGTACCAAAAATATAAAATTTGAAAATCTGTGTCCTTTGAAAATCACTGCTATGGCATTCTGTCTTGAAAGCAGTAGATATCCCCTGGTGCTATGAGAGCAGGTGGATTTGAAAGGAATAATGTCTCTATACATATTAAGTGGCAGATGGCTCAAGCCCGGCTCACAGAAGGGGTAAGAGGCAGAGCGAATGAAAAGCTCTAACCTGCTGAAGCTGATGCGCACACATGAAAAACACAGCGGTAAAAGGACGAACACATGAAAATGCATGCATTTCTGCTTTCTGTCTCGCTCACGAGTCGCCTGCATACACGTGAAACACACACACACACACACACACTCAACCACTCAACCACCCACCCACACATACAAGCAAACTGAAAAATGGATCTTTGTTACTGTAGTTATCTCAACATTCATTGCTGAGCTGTCTGGGAGATAAACATATTGTTCATTGTAGGATCCCCATTAGCTAATGCAATATCAATAGTCGTCCTGGGGTCCATAATAATAGTGATACTATTAGCTGTAATCGTTTTGTCACATTCCACTTTCAGCCACCTTAATTAGCCAATTTAACTACATCAGAGACATCACGACACGTTCCAGTGATCATCATGCTCCCTTTTCATTAAAGTAATGAATATCACAGAAGGACAGGAGGAGGAGGCATGCCTCTGCGAGCTCAGGCTTGGGCCATAAGGAGCAACAGTGGTCCATCATATACTGGAGCTCACAGCTGACAAGTAGCTGTACCATGTGATTTCTATATGGTTCAATATGTGGCAAATCGATATGTTCTTCAAAGGGCCAAGAAGGTGAGAAAAAAACAAAATGACCACCTTACCTTGACCACCAAGGTGTTATTACAGTGTTTCTGTAGCATGAGTCAACCTCTCTCTGTGCAACATGTTTTAAAAGTATACCTTTATTAAGGTAATGTCAACAAACAAATACGTACTTATGGTAAAAGCATATTTACATCAGATGCATGACCTATAATACAAAGAAATACAAACAAATCTAAGAAAAATGCTTATTATTTTCATCAGCACAGCAGGACACCCTTTGAATCCCATAAATAGATAAAGCATCTATTTTCTATGAACACTGGATGACACTTGGTGCTTTTCTCTCTTGTGGAAAACAAATTCTTAGATCAGTTCATGTTTGCTGTGAGCAAGCGACAGGCCTGCGTCACAATCACACTAGTCCAGCCTTTCTGTTTCCTAAGGAAAACAACAAAACTGACATTTGTTCGAAGCACTGATTTAACAGCAGTATGACTAGCACTTTCCAATAAATCACAGCAGGGGGACAAAGTGACATGTGGCTCTTCCACATCACTGCGTGACAAACGTCTTGTCTGACTTTTGTAAACCGAGTAGCTTTACAGTGACCGTTCCAGCCTGGTCTTAAATGTAGAAGTAGTGATCTGCGGCTTCTCCGCTCTCTGAGTTGCTTGCCATTTCACTCAGCTGTCTCGATATTGAATCCCTCAGGGATCCCAGAGAGAGTTCTAACACTGGAGACTGCTCTGCGCTTGGAGAACCCGGCGGGATCTCCAGGAGAACGTCGGACGGCTCCGCGTCCACTAACTGCTCCCCGTCGCTGAGGCTCAGCCTGCACGCGCCTCCTGTCTCTGTGGCGGGTGTTTCCGTAGAAACCGTTTCCATGCCGGTGTTCTCAGTGGGCGTGTCCTGCACCACCTCGAGCCCTTCCTTGGAGGCCCTGAGGAGCGCAAGTCTTTCGATCTCCTGATACAGCTCCTCGTTGTGCTCCTTCCACTGACGGAACTTGACGGCTGTCAGGTCGGAGTCCTCCAGGATTTTGTTGATCAGTTGCAGCTCTGCCTCTTTAGCCTGCAGAGCAAAAGCCTCCAGTTACACTTATAAATATATACTTACATACTTAGATAAATGACACTTTAGCTGTTGGCTTTGCAAACACGGTCTGATTCAGAACAACTGCCACTCTGCAAAAGATCTAGTGATTTGATTTTGTTTGTTGATTTTCTTGAGTGAAGTGACATAATACAGATGCTAGTGGAGTGATCTGCCTTATTTCAAGATATTATCACATGCATCAATAAAATTCTTTAAACATGTTAACCTCAATGCTGGATTAAATCCAGACCCCAACTTGATTGTCACAAAGCCCCCATTAGAGGTGACCTTAGGGAGCCTGACAGGAAAAGATATTTTTCTTTGTGTTACGTATTACTGTAGATTGTTTAAAATGTTATACTTGAAGGTTTACAAATCTGTTCAAAGTGATGTGATTCAGACGTAATGTTAAAAAAATCACTCATACAATTTTTGTATCATAACAATTTCGATTCAATTAAATTACAGTGAAATTAAGCTATTCTTCATTTTGCTAATGACCCCCAGAAAGCACTTCAAGGACCCCTGGGTGTCCTCAAACCCCACTTTAAAAACCATTACATTTAATGACTTTAAGATGGCTGTTATTTTTATTTATTTATTCTTTTTTCTGCAGGCACAGTGATTTCAAATCATCAGTAGAGGAGACTTTCTAAAATAGCCAAAGCTACACTCGCTTGTCTATTACAGTGATTACAGTGAGCAGAGTGAGGGCACTTGACCAATGACAGTGTTATATTATGTGGCTTGTTGCTTGGACATGAAAGGGTGGATTAGGACCAGCATGATGAATTGGGATGGCTCTTCTCCTGACCTTCAGGGTGCTCTGCAGGGCACGGAGCGTGTGCGCCTTCTCGTTGATGATGGGGTTCTTGTTGCGTCGAATGAAAGATTTCCTGAAGTGGTCGTGTGTCAGCGGCTGGTCTTGGCCAATCAGAGACACTCCCCCTTCCTTCAGCTTGTTGAACATCACGCCCATCTCATCTTCTGGGGCACCTGGAGACAGCGGCGGGGAGAGGAAATGAAGATGGAGGGCGAGACAGAGAGGTGACAGGAGGAAAGAGATGGAAAAAGAAAGCAAGGGTGTGAAGGGCCGGTTGACGACAGCGTGCAGACACATGGAGCAGCTATGAATTATTCATCTGCAGACTGTTGATTGGGCGCATTATCCACAGGGCAGAGTCAAGCAAATAACATGTTATGATGAAGATGACTCACAGAACGCCAATTATTAAAACATCTATCAAAGAGACACTGACTTCACAGATTAATGTCATAAATCACTGAGAAGGGGGTAGAAAAAAAGAAGGTGGCAGGGAAACCAAGAAAGGGAGATGACAGAGAGAGAGAGAGAGAGAGAGAGAGAGAGTATATGTCCTCTATACCTGTTCCTTTGCTGCCCCCTGTTGCAGGACTTGCTAATGGCACCTTGTTCTTCTTCCCCTTGGGACGAGGCAAAGTGTTCGATTGCATTTTCTGCGGCACAGCACAAACACATGACAATGAATAGAATGTCACCTATA
>OMKZ01054777.1:57523-68100 GCA_900302535.1 Neoniphon sammara | reverse complement strand
GAACGCATTTTTCTGAGATTTAGCTCTGCTGAGTAAATCCTGGGGAATTCAGTGAAGCAAACTTGTTCTGTTGGCATGCTGAGATTCAGAAAGAGTAATTAAGCTTTTAGAGGCTCACTAAAACAAGGAGCAAGTTGTAAGCTGTCAGACTAGAATTCATGAACAGTACAACTACCTGTGCATGAAAAGGCTCCAGTTCTCAGGACACAATAGATGAAGGACTCAGATACTAGATAGTAGCCCATACGGAAACCTAATATAGGAACATATATGTCCCTTTGCAGAGAAATGTTGTTATATATAGTACATACATAGTCATATATGAACCAAACATATATACCCCCTCAGGGTATGGTGGTAATGCATAGCCTATATATGTTGTACATAAATGAGAACAACATATGGTCCTCACATATACCGTATATTTTTATATAAGTGCACCCACACCTGCTCAACATACATATATGGCTAATTAAACAAAAATTAGGGAGGACACATGTATTTGTAATTTGTAATATATGTTATACATACATGTCCAAATATGAAAATGTGCCAAATTTGAATAGGTATCATATATTGGGTATTTATTGTGGTCTTATATGGAAATTCCCTATACAGAATGTAGTTTTATTACATTTCCACATGCGGAAAGACAGCGGTATTTGTCTCTCATAAATTGCCTTTCCCTTGTTTATGTACAATTTAAATGCCGATTTATAACTCTATATGTTGTTTACAATATATAGGGTTTTGCATGTATGTTTTACATTTTTTGGTCTGATATGTCAGTGTATATTGGTTCATACAAGCGTTCAACTTATTGAAATGACTTCCTTGTTCAAGGTTCTTGCACTAGTGACATTATACTGTGTGTTTTCTCACCTAAAAGACAGAGACCTGACCGAAGCTGCTACCCTTTCAAATATGGAGTGCCTTGTATTGTCCTCCTCCTCTTCCTCCTCCTCCTCTTCTTCCTCCTCTTCCCCCTTCTGAGAGCAAATGAACAGAAATGCATGCAGGTGAGATACGTAAGTGTGTGTGTGTACGTGTGTGTGTGTGTGTATTCAGGGGCAAGCTGAGGGTAAGGAGGCGGATGTCATGTGGATTGTAATGGCTGACTTTTCCTCAGGGCTCCATCCACGCGCTCTGTGGCTTAGGAGACGAGAAAACAACACAGACACACACACACAGAGACACATGCACACACACACACACACACACACACACACACACATGCAGGCACATACACACACAAACACACACACTCCCAGATGCTCCATCTTGCAGGAGCAATAAGGAGTGATACACACAGCTGATTCACATCTCCCTGTGTGTGTTCTCTCACCCTACGGCGCCGACCAGATTTGAGATTATCATGGTGATGGTCACAAGGGGGTGTGAAATGCACTGTGTGTGTGCGCGTGTGTTTGCTTCTTAGGGATGCAACGTGTTAGTTAGTTCAAAGACAAAAAGTTGTTGGCATGGTTAAGACCACTGAGAGCATGCTGGGAAGTGTAAGTCCTCATGGAAATGGATCTCAAATGACAACAAAAGGAAATCACAGAGGTGATTTCTGTGAATGGAGACAACAGGCCCTCCCACTGATTTAACTATTTAAACACACCTAGGCAGCTGCAGCATGATTTGATGTATGACTTTTACCTCGGCGCCTCATTCATGCAAAACTGCTGAGGGTCAATTAAAGTGAGGACTGTTTAGACTCACCTGACAAAACATGGAATAAGCACATAAATTGATGGTTGAGTCTACAAGGGGTTCTCGTCATCATAATGACTCACTGATATGTTACATGCTTATTGCACATTTTTTGCCAGTTGAGTCTAAATGGTCCTCACTTCAATAACCCTCAGCAACTTTTTATAGTGCGCCTTTAAAGGAATAGTTCAGTATTTTTCAACCCAGGCTGTGTTCAAATGCTTGTTTGTTTTGTCTGAAATTGAGAAAGGAGTATATAATCGCACTTTTCAGAGAAGCTAAAACAAAAGATGAGTGGATTAGACCTTTATTCATCCCTTACCTGTGCAGAGGAGGACCGTTGGATGGTGTCTTTGCGTCGCAGTGAGCCAGGGATCTTCTTCAGGACCAGAGTCACTCCGCTGGGGTTTTCCTGGAGCTTCTTCACCAGGTTCGCTCTGCTCCAGCCCACCTGATGCAGCAGAGCAGATGCTCAATAGAGTGCGAAGGTTATCGTTTCGTAATTGTTAACATTTTACAAATGTAATGAATACACGGGACTTTGTGTCAGTGACTTTGGCCAAATTAGAAATTTCTAGCATTTCACAGTGTATGTGACTGACAGGACCACACATACTGTGTAGTACAAGTGACACAGTGCAAGACACATCATGCAAACATATGAACACTTACCACTATCTGGTCATTGACTTGAATGACTTCATCGCCAGCTAAGATCTTCTCGCAGAAATCATTTGCAGACTGCTAAAGGGCAGGAAAAAAACAAAAAGAACAACAACAACAAAAAAAAAACCAATAAGGACTGCAGCTTAATATTTTACACAAGTTTTAAATTAGGTTATAACTATTAGGGTTTTAATTATTTAGGCAGTTAGTTTCTGCTCTTATCTGCAATGACTTGAAATGAGTTAACAGGTACAAGGATTCACTGTTTTTGCTCAGTAATGCTTCAACGTGACCCATGGCTGTTGAAATACATATAAAATATACATATTGTTTGTGTGGGGCTTGACCCTGTGACCTTCAGACTGGGATTGTAATCTTTAGGTAACTTGAGGTGTCACCCTACCTCAACCAATATCTATCACTTCAGTATAAGATCTGCACATAATGGGTCTTTGTCTTAGCTCTTCAACAGGTATGTGACTACAGACTACATAAATGGAAAACCCACCTTAACAGAGACTTAATATTAGTTAAGTTTAAAGTTCTGAGTTAATTTGTTATATATTCCAAACAAGAAGCACTGGGCAGTGACATGGTTATTGTGCTGGCTCATCTCAAAAACAAGCACGCCCGAACAGGGACTTGAACCCTGGACCCTCAGATTAAAAGTCTGATGCTCTACCGACTGAGCTATCCGGGCCCTTAGGAGTTAACCTGATCTCACCTCAGGATTATTCAGATGATCAGATGCAGATGCATTACAAACTTTTAAAGTGGCTCTCAAGATTAAAAATAATCAAAGACCCCCTTGAGGAAATCCTTAATGTGATCTAACAGTAAATAGGATAGAGACTCTGAAAGCACAGTGACAGAGCCCAGGGTGCTTTTTATGGAAATACAGGCACAATTTCTGGCACAGACTGTGAGGCAGTACAATTAATACAGCTTATATAAATTGTAAAAGTTCACAAACATTAAATGAGTCGTGAAAATCCAGTCTCTGACTTACTGCACTGAAACGTTACTTTTCTGAATTCTGAATTGAGTAGTAGAGTCACTCATGTTGATAAATATTTAAGATCACAGAGATGACAAATGGGATTTCTACATGGACATTTACCATAATCCTTTTATTTGATGCCTATCTTCACATCTCTGTTTCTGTCTCTCCTGTCCTCTCTCTCTCTGTCTCTCTCTTTCCCTCTCCCACTCTTTCTTTATCTCTCATTAGCGGTCGGCCATAGTGATGTAACTGCAGTAGCAGGGGAGTCGAGTACTCCGTTGCTGACATCATGGAAAAATAACATATCCATCTCTCCGTCCCACAGGAGAGCTGCTCTAGCACTCATTTTACAAGCACTCCTTACCCTCACTGGTAAACACGCTTCCATCCTTCCGTCGCTCCCTTGTTCATTTCACAAGCCCCCCCGATCTCCCTCCTCCCCTCTCTGATCTCTGTCTCTCCGAAATGTTTCATCTGTGCTCCTTCAACTCGTTGCTTTAATTTTCCCAGGCAAGCTTTTACGCATATTGAGAGTTGAAATAATAACGGCCAAATCAATGCAGAAGCTAACATAAGTTAAATAATAACTAAACTTAAACACAAATAAATTCTGGTTGCTGGATTGCACTTTTCCCTGTGACTCCAGTTTAACGATCAGCTAAGATAAGTATAACCATCAGTAACACTACAGCCTTGAGTTATAGAGCAACACTCTACACCTGATTTCCATAAGCTGTTAAATAATCGTCATCACTCATTGTCTATTGTTTTTCAATAGCTACTTCCCAGTAATAACCTTCATAATGTATAGGGTGCATTAGCAATATTAAAGTGGGCCTGCAACAATATTATATGACATGAATAAAGGGAGTGCTCTGGTAAAGAGGGTCTGGATTTGAATTTATACTCCTTATAGACAGTGGTGTAAGAGTAAAAAAGCTTATCTAAATTGCAAATAAAACTGTATGAGCTGTGTATTGTGATGTCCAATTTATAACAGGTATTCATCATATTTACAGCATTACCAACTCAATGTGCAGGTACCTTGCTCCTGCACACTGATATGCATTTCTGCTTCTACATTTTTGTCAGCATTTGGTACACGCTTATATCAACTTAGAGTGGATATTTCTAAATGCAAAGTACAGGTTGTAAGGTGCAGGTTGGTTTCAATTTCAGCTCAGCAATTTGCAAGTGAAGTTATGAGCCATCAGCTAAGTGGACTTACGTTGGGATTTCTTTGAATTAATTAAATCAATTATTAAACGAATCAAAATTAGTACTTCAAAGTTAAACTGTGCAGAGAATTCACATCAGTGAGGACAAAGTTGAGTATGAGCTTTCCTGCCGTATATAGCTCACTTCATTGGATTAAACTTCTTCGTCATTGTCACAGAAGAAAGTCACGTCATTTGAAAAAGAGCCAGAACATGTTTTTGGTTTTAGCAAATCAGATTGGGAGCAATTTGAAAAATCTCCTCCTCCATTTTTGTACTTTATAACTGCCATCACCTTGGACAGCACATCCAGTTCCTTCTTGGTTTTAGACAGATAGATGCAATGTGACCGGTTTGTAGATCTGATTCTTCCATTCTGAGCATGAAAGTGAAAAGGTTCGGCAGATCTGTCAGTGGTTGACCTTATGCCATTTTTGAACAAGATGACCAAGAGAACTGGTTAGAAGTGAGGGCTTGTAAGACATTAGCCTCAGTGTAACCAAAGAGCGTTCGGGTGTAGCCCACAGCTCTTCTGTGGGGCTCAGACTCAGGAGGAGATCAATACAATCAGATGTTTTGGCACGCTGCTCTTCTCAGGGTTGGCTAAGGGCACTGACAGTGGTGGTTCACCCCTTTTGGCTTGTGGGCTGAGTCAACAGTGAATAAAGGAAAAGTGAGGGAGAGAGCCTGACCTCAGTGGCGGTTCCAGTGACGTAGTGGTTACTGGAGCTGGTTGACGTTATCTCAATACCCTGAAACACATAGAGAGAGAGAGACAGAGATAAAGAGAGATGCTAAAATTTAGAGAGATAGGTGAGCAAAAGCCTGGGACAGTGAGTGCATAAGTACATTAAGCTTAAGTTCCTACATATCGTGTATCATCAAAACCAACAGTCAGGGTCTTAAGCCCTTACAATAGTGCTCTGAACATAGAACAAGCATGTAAGACCAAATGCCAGGGAGAGAGAGAACAAGAGCTAAAGAGGGAGAGAGAGGAGATTTTTAAGGAGTCAGTAGAGTGAAGGAAGACAGAGTGGATAGAGGGTCATGTGAGGCCACACAGAGTGTCATTTTTCCACATAATAAAGCTGAAATTATTCACCCTAATATGTGCAAAAATGATACTTTGACCTTTTATTCTCAAACGCTGTTGGATTCTATGTGGATATATTGACGTCTGTCTCCAGATGATGGTTCAGCTCGTAATTGCTAATCAGCCAAGCAGTTCAAATCGATACATGTCACATGACACCACTGATTGGATTTACAAAGGCATATGATCCTAATGTTTGTACTGAATCTTAATACTAGCCCAAAACAAACACCAACTGTATGTCTATTAAGATTTTTAAGGTTTTCTGTGTTTTATTTGCACAAGATATAACCCATTACTATTCATCACTGCATCTGAAGAACTGTGGCCACCAAATTTACATCAGACCTAAAAATATAACAAGGTTATCTTACACACTGCCCCCACAGTTATTGCCTTTGAACAAAGGAAAAGCTGGCCAACTTGTGGCCTTTAGACCCAGTCAGAGGTCAGTAAGCAGACAGAGGCAGCCATTCGGTTTTTGGATTTTGGCAACATCTTTGCTGATAAGTGCTAAGTGATAAGTGATTGCTGTGGTGTTTTTGCACTGCACTTTCCTCAGACAATTTTGCAAAAAGTGTACCTGGTCCTGTGATGTCTTGTTCCTTGGATTTTTTTTGTTGATTAAGTTTGAATTTCTGTGGGCGGCGCTTTTTTCTTTGTCTGCTCAGCAACAGTGGCTGTTAAAGCTTATGCTAAATATCCAGTTCTTATTCTATTTACTCCAAACAAACTTGTGATGCTGATACGTAAAAAACACTTGAGGAGAAAAAAACACTTGATGCACTTGATGTCTCTCCTCCACACCAGAGCATTTTTCCTGAACAGCAAATATAAAAGCTTTTGTGAAGTAGCTATAGATTGAGTTCGTGTTATATCAGTTGGCAATATTGAGTAGGAACAATGGACATTTATCTACAATGAATTTACAAATATTAGGACCATCTCTGTCATGTTAAGTGGCAGCAGCTGGTAGAGATTTAATAAGGCAAATTAATAAGGGATAATGCTTTTTACCTGGATTCACTTCATCAGTGTACGTCATGAAAAGAGTAAGTATCTCTACTATTTTCTGCATTCAGTATGAATGAATAATGGTGGCTCTTGTCTCTCTCACTCACTCTGTCTTTCTCTAATCTCCCATTATTCTTACTCCAGCTCTCATCCTTTCAGAAAGCAGACCTTGTTATCGGTGATTCACTCCAATCAACATCTCTGTCGGCAGAGAATAATCAGGTTTTGCTGCTATTTGCTGAGGACATCTCTGGAAATTAGTGAGTTCGACTGCCGGACCAGCGTGCAGTGTTACTCCTTGTTCAACAGATAACACCACTCACTCTACACACACACACACAGACACACACACACACACACATACACCTACACAGACACCCGTGTACACATGCATAGACGGAAACATACATGCACGTTTCTATGGCAGCAGCGAAGAGAACAGAGGTGGTGAAGTGAAGCTACAAATAGTGCCTCCGGCTGTGTAGATCACGCTAATTGTGGATGATCAGAAAAGACAATCAGGAAAGCGAAAGACGCTTTGTGGCTCTTACGCCAAGCATAAGGAACTGAGACTGCTATCATCATCCAACCTGAGAGTCTAACCTACTGGGTTGAGTAGACAAAAGCGGGAAGGAAATTGAAAACATGTCTCGGACGAAATTGCTCTTTAGAACTGCGATGGTAAAAGGAAGAGGACAGAAGAGGAGGTAGATAACAAGCGAGGAAGAGAGAGGCATAATTGTAGCCTGTGCGGAGACTGAAGGCTAATTGAGAGAGGAGAAAAGGCAAGGAGAGAAAGGCGAGTGTGAACCTCTAGACAAGGTTGGCAAGAAAGTCTAAGAAAGGGAAAAAAAAAGGAATACATGAATAGAGCAGGATGCAGTGAGAACCTTGAGATATATGAAAGAAATGGTGATGGAAACCGGAAAGATAACGACAAAGGCAGAAATGGAATATTGCAAATGACAGAGAGAGAAAATCAAGACAGGGAGTGTTGATTGTCAATAAAGTGGTGAGACAAGGAGTGAGGAGGAGGAGGAGGAGGAGGGGGTGGGGTGGAGAGACCGGCGGAGCAGGAAACCTGAAGACACTGGAATAATTAACAGAAGTGACCAGAAAATAATTGGGGCAGAAAATAATTTGGCTTCACACAACGGAGAGGAGAGCTTGATTGGCATCCCAGAGCTCATTAAATGATCGTGAGAGAGTCAGACAGACAGGAGGAAGACTTCTAACCGTCCCTTGCTCTCTTCACATTGTATGTTGCACCTGCTTGTCAGTAATTTAAAATGATTCACGACCTTTGCTCTTCACGTCACACAGAGTCCAAAAAGATACACACAGTCTCCTATTCAATAAAATATTGTCTCAGGGGCTCCGACAGCATATGGAAAGATTATTGTTATCCTTGATTTAGTGATGAATTTTCTTACTACACTCTACAGGGGGGAGATAACAGTGATGTAAGTGAAACATTTTATTAAATATTTTATAGGTATAGATATTATGCTTAATGTTTATAGCTATAGAGGTTGGCTTTTTTTCTCTCTTTTTTGTTTAGTTGTTTATCACACTGCATTGAGTTTGGTTGTACGAAATGTGGAGAAAAGGCAAGGAGAGGTTTTGTTTGGTTTAATCCTAATACATTCTAATTGGGATCATTTGTAGTGAGTTAAATTACAGTGAAATTAAACTAATCCTCATTTGGCCTGGGACTCCTTCAAAGATCACTGGAAACCACAGTTTTAATTCAGTGTGGCATCTATGTAGTAGGTCAAACTTCCATGTAGCATGTTAAGACATGTTGTCAATGTAAAGATGTTATGTTACAGTGTGTTGGACAGGTATTGAAATGTCAGGACTGTATCAGTACTGAATAGACTGTGGCCATCGCACCTGTTTGGATGTTCAACAAGAGGTCATCTCACTGTAATAAAGCCTTTATCTAAAATGACAGGCTTATAATTTCCCTTTCAAAATATATTTAGGTGTGACTTGCAGGAAATGAAACAGGCGGGTTTAGTGATACTCCCGAAAACGTGAGAACATGTCTGCTTTGTGGTTTGTGAGAAACTGAGAATGAGATGTTGTGCTCTATTGTTCATCATCTAATGATCCAAGTAACGCAGCAGCAGAATGACTTCTGTTTCTATTCAATTTCTTTTGGCTAGATGATTAAAATTAAATTGTGACTGTGCAGAAAGTGTAGTTTCTGCATTGTTCGCCTCATTTGTAAAGCACAGGGAAAAAGCCAGGATATTTTGTTTGTGTGATACCTGAGTTTGCTAAATCTTTTTTATTTAATAATTTTTTTTTACCAGTCTGACGATGGCAATGGAAGCAATGAGTGGTCATAATTAACAGCTAGAGAATAAAAAATGAATAAATCAGTGCATACCAGATGATCACCAGGTGATACAGGCACCAGATCGACGCTTTCTAGCTGAGCAGTGTGGGAAAGAATCGCGTCGGGGCTGCAGTTCAGGATCTCATCACACACGGCCACCACCTGACGGCACTGGAGGACGAAACACAACAGGATTTGTTGCGAGGAACAATCTATATGGATTACTTTCCATCCCTCACAAAACATTTGAATTTAATCATAGCACTAATCCATGTAGCCCCCGAATAGAAATCCCAACAGAGCACATTCTGCATATCAGATATACTGCGAGAATATATTCCCTCTATCATGATAATATAACTTTAATGTGCTATAGGGGCTGCATAAAAAGTAGATCTGCAGCGTTATATTTATATTTCACATGGGAAGTGAAGGAGAAGATACAGCGCCAAACACTGACACACTTACTACAGAGATGATGTCCTTTTCCTTCTCGTAGACCGTGTTTTCCTGTTGGATGAGCAGAACATGAGACGAGTGTCAGAGCACATCTAAGCAGCGCACAGAGCGGAGAGACCAAACAACACCACACCATTCATAATGCTATTACTGAGTTCTGGATATGGGGCGTTCTGACTGATAATTCATGTCCTCTTTCCTCTTTCAAAGCAGCGATCAATCGAATCAGGAAGTGGCCGGCGAAAGGCCACGGGTTTCTAGAGGCTGCAGGGGTATTTCTTGTATTACTTAAGGCCTCTGTTTACTTGCTTCTTTCATAACTGAGCTCTTAATAGGTAAAAAAAAAAACAAACAAAAATCAAGTTCTACAACTTTAGCAGGAGAGCGAGTGAACAATCCTATTTACAGTGTGTACATCCCTCTTAATCCAAGAATTCGAATTAATCCCAAAGTATACACTTGCATACACACTTTATATATGCATGTGCACGCTTTTGCACACACACACGCACACATGCAGGTAAACAAACACAAGTAGAAGGAGAGTCAGCGCTCACAGTTACTTAACATGGCCAAAATAACACAGTGTAATTAAACTGATAAATCCCTTGTTCCTAGGAGGAAGGTGTTGATATGGGACACTTCATACGGAGCGGAGGGAGTTTGCTGAGCCACCGGAGTTGATCTGGGAGCCGGAGCGATCAGGCGGAGGTGGTGAATGAAGGAGACACGTGAGGGAGTAAATAAGGGAGAGGGAGGAAGGTGGAGAGAGGCGAGGTTAGATGGGTAACAGAAAGGTGGGAAGGAGAGATTGTAAGGGGAAACTAATCCCTGTGAAATCTAACAAGGGAGCCGCACTGAACACTGTTGGATTTCTGGGCTAATTAAAGGCTATGACACTAGGCAGTAGGGAAGAGAGAGAGGGGGAGGAGGAGGCCAGTTCAACTTGTCAGCAGGTGTACGTGCACGTGTGTGTGTGTGTGTGTGTGTGTGTGTGTGTGTGTGTGTGTGTTTGTGTTCTTGCTATCTTCTTTGTCCATGTGTATGCATGAGAGACACAGT